>JAFEMH010007431.1:0-90123 GCA_022495995.1 Adenophora triphylla var. japonica | reverse complement strand
AGCCCTCGATCCTCTTCTCTTTCCGTAAGAGAAGTAATCACGGTTAAAACGGCGTTCCGACCCCGTTCCGTTTACTTTTATTGTCATTTACCAATTCCGGATCGATCGATCCGTCGATCGTCATTTTAATTTCTGTCATTTACAAATCCGAGCCGTTTGGCCTCGTTGATTGTCATTTACAAATCCGAGCCGTTTGGCCTCGTTGATCGTCATTTACGAATCCGGATCGTTTGATTCCGTTGATACCGCACTTTAAATATTGTCATTTACAAAGTCCGACCCGTTTGGATCGTGATAGTATTTACTTTTCAAAGTCTGAGTCGCAACCCGATTCGTTGATCGCATATCATTTAAAACGCATTTTTCCCGTAAAAATCGTTAACAATGTAATGCCCGATTCAAAACCGGAGTTCGTCCGTCGAACTCTCTTTCAAAGCGCGAAATGACGTTCGGCCTCAGAATGCTCATCTTCAAACTAAAAGCCGCCATTTGACACTTAAAATCATTTAAAACGCATTTTCCCGTAAAAATCGTTAACAATGACATTCGCCGGTTCAAAAAACCGGAGTTCGACCTTCGAACTCCTTTTCAAACTCAAAATCGACGTTTGCCACGCAAACGCTCATTTCAACTCAAAATCGACGTTTGCCACGCAAACGCCCATTTCAAACTCAAAATCGACGTTTGCCACGCAAAGCGCTCATTTCAAACTCAAAACCGACGTTTGTCATTCAAACGCTCGTCTTATCAAAAAGTCACCTAATCAACGTTTGTCATTCAAACCAAGATTAAGCTTGTCATTCAAGCCCCCATTTCAAAGACACACACACACACACACACACGATTTCGAGAAAGGTAGAAAGACTGCGTCATGCGAGGCGTTTCGGGCGATCTCGTAATACTCTACCCGAAACGTAACTTGACCTCCGAACCTAACAATCTACGGTACAAAAAGCTTTTTACTCGTTTTTCTTTGCCAATAAAAATGATCCCCGTTTTCAAAGCCTTTTCCTAAGTTTTTCTACCAATAAAACGACACCTTTTCACAATAGCCGTTTCTCAACGTTTGGGCTCAAAATACAAAAACCGCGTGGCGACTCCTCATTTTTCCTTCCCATGAAGCGAGGTCTCAGACACCAACCCCTCCGCGAAAGACAACCGCCTTTCGCATCACGCGAAATCCGGGTAATTTCAGTTGGCGACTCCGTTGGGGAAAAGATACTTTTTCAAAACTGCCGATATTTTCTAAAAAGCCTTCCGTGGGTCAAACTTTCGTTTACCCTTCCTCGTTTTCGTGTGTGTGAGTTCCTTTAAACCTCGAACGGTTTTTGTTTCAAAGGCATTACATTGTCAACTTTTCAAAATCTTACCATGTTTGTGCATCCCCATTCATGTTTGATTTTCATCTTTGTCTTTTGAAGCTGTGCATCATAAATTCTTTAAGACACATTCTGAAAAAAATCTCTGTTTTACTCGGAAAAGAATTTTAGTGACCGCACACTACGCGCACTTCTTTGCCTCGGAACACCGCACTTCACGTGCACTTGCGCCTCGGTACTGCTTTGCACACTACAACCTAACCCGGGATGGCCTTATCGGTTGCACTCCGATTGGTGCGCGGACACCTTTCGGGCGCACGGGGTCGTCCCAAACATCCCATCCTAGCCCGTGTAAGCCATGCACTCTTTGTGTCACACTTTGTCCAAGACCCAGGTTGGTTTGGCTTAGCTCGTGTCATAAAGCCTAAGTGTATGTTTTCACGCCGGGCCCCGCTCCGAGTCAAGCTCGAGAGTTTGAGACCAAAGGTCGTTCCGACCCGAAGTCTTGAGCTTTTCGGCCTTGACTTTGACGCGGAGCTCTGCGAAAAATATACCCGAAGGTTCAATGTGACAGCCGTGTCACCAAACCTCGCCGTATGTATCGTACCGGCCACAACTTGGCCAACGCTAAAAGCTAAGGTCTCTCGCACAAGCGAGTCGGGAGAGGTCATGCCCAAATTTTGGCACGATCCCGCCTTAACTTAAGGACGTTGACTTCGGCGTGGCCCGTACGTCACACACGTTGAAAGTTTGCGTGATCGGCTAGCCTTAAGTTCACTTTTTCCTTTGTCGGTGGAACTCGCTTGCCTTATCGAGACCTCGCTCGGGATAGTCCGTCTGAGAAAGATGATCTACAATGGAAACGAGGGGCTTATAAGCGTAGTGACGAGATCCGCTGATTAGAGCTCTAGGATTAGTTGCGAAAAGAAGACCCGCTCTTTTCCAACCGATTAGGACTACGAGAAAACGTGCTTTAAGTAAACATTAATCGGTAGCGCACATTGCACAAGCCCGAAAACCTTGAGCCAAATACCCTTTTCGAAGCCTAAACCCTTCCTTTCGTTCCACTGCGGCGAGCGAGAAAGTGGTTGATTTCCGGGTCGGCGCCTTGCCGGGATCACCGTAACGGCGGCGTCGGACAGGTTCTTCGGTTCCCTCGGTTCCCTCGGCCCGAGAATTTCCGACATGTCTAGCTCACCGAGAAATCGTGACGGGGAAGGACCCCGCCACCGTGCCGAGATATGACATTGGAAGAAGCCATCAGGGCTTGTGAGGTTCACAAGAGGCGAAGAAGATCGGCGAGAATTTCGTGGTACGGCTTACGAATGAGCGTGGTATAGCGGCTATCCCCGGTCGAGACGGTACTTTTGTCTGGTCGAGGATGACGATTCCCGAAACCGGTTCACCAAACCTTCAATCGGGTTCCTCCCCGCCAACTTACGGGATGCCTTCCAACCAAGGAAACGGCCGACCTAGGCTCCATGTTGCCACCTCTCGGGGCAACCACTGCCATTTTTAGTCGGCCCGGTGCTACTCCTATCACTCAATATCACCGGCGCACCGGCATTTGGACCATCTCGAGGATGCCAATATTCCTCAATACCCTCCGGGTTCGTCCCGTTGCCTATACACGAATCCCTAAACACCGGGGACAAACCCCGATACGGTTCGAGAAAAGGCCCCGTATATTCTCATATACCAAGCCTTCCACCTCCAATCACTACCGCTCACGTGGTAGCACCCGGCGCCGAGCCTCACAGTCCACCCTTGGACCCAACCTTAGCTGGATGGTCGAGCAAATGAAAGACACAGAAAGCCACCATGAGCGGCTCAGCGAGGAAACGCTCAAATCCACGAGATCAGGGAATGGTCACGCCTCTCCTGCCAAGTTCGAGAATGCGGAGATGGACCGATTCGACGGAACCGAATGTCCTCAAACGCACGTCGACACCTACGTTCTCGGCATGAGAGCAAAAGGAGCAACCCTCCGGCAAATGGCCGACCACTTCCGGCATACGCTCAAAAGTTCGGCGTTACGATGGTTTCGAGGTCAAGCTGCGGATCGCCACACACAGGAACGGATCGGTAACATCTTCTGGAGGCAGTACGGATCCCGACTTAGAGTGGGAAACAAGTCGCGAGGACTTAATCACCCTTTGAGCGAAGCGGATGAAAGTGTTGGGGAATTCTACAAGAGATGGAGTGGAAACTCTCGAGATCATGGAGCCACTCTCCAAAGACGAGCAGATGCGGATCTTCAAGTCTGCTTAAGACCGTCCATCGGAACTCTCATCAATCACAATTTCTTCCCAGATCTCCGGGCCATGGTCAATGCCGGCTCACGGTTCGAGAAGGATCTCAAGGAAAAGTTGGCTCTTGCCACGGCCATACCGATACCGCTCGGCGGTTGCATTCAATCCGCACCGGCCCCGGCAAAGGGAAAGATACGTCTGTCAACTACGTCCATCGGGGACAACGGTCGGGTAACGAAACCCGGTCCCACAAAGCAACAATTCTACTCGAAGCGACTGTAGTACACTTCGACAAGTTGGACATGCCAGCGAGCAAGATCTTTGGAAGGGTTAATCAAGGAGGGTCTCCTTAAGCCCGTTGCCAATTACAAACCCAAAATTCCCGTAGCCAATGCGGACAAGAGCAAATCTTTGCGCCTTCCATCGGTATCACGGCCATACCACTGACAAGCTGTTTGGGGTTACGATACGAAATCCAGAACTTGATAGAAGAAGGCAAGTTAGAGCGCCCCAGTGGGCCCAATACGATCGGGAACCCCTTTCCAGAACAATAACGGCGTGAATTCCATTGAGTGGGTGCCCAAGAAGAGTGCCACGAGAACCGGTTTCTCCGCCTCTTTCGGCGGATCCTCCTCTAATGTCCACATCGGCTACGATGTTTGCGGCTGCTCCTTTGCACAGGTACGAGTCAGCTGTCCGGAGCAATCCTTCGAGAAAACAAAAGAAGAAATCCTCTCAACGGCAAGCGAGAGAAAGATACGAAGGCTGGGGACACCGGTGTAGGTACACTCGGAGAACCTTAGGGAGGTTCGACTACTACGTCTTGTACTCCGGCCGAGTCCTCTTTGCCTCCGGGCCATGCGGCTTTAGAGCGAGACGGGGGTGGGAAAGCCGAAAAGTCCCGCGAAACCGAATTCAGACCACGGGACACCGGAATACCTCGAGATCTTGGTAATCTTCTTGCCGGTCGAAGCCTAATCCTTCGCGGGATCGGCCAAGATTCAATTTGTCCGGCTTAGAGCTCGGACCGGTAAAGGAAGATCAAGGTCGGCTTGGCAATCGCACTCGATCAATGTGCTAACCAAGGGCGGCAACCGCCACAAGCGGCCTCAACACACTCCTGAGGTTCCGTGCAAAGGCTTTACCTCGCAAGAGGAAGACAGAAACGGATGGCTGGATGACTCTCCTTCTACGGATAGAGACGAGATCTACGACTCCGTTTGTATGGCGGTATGATCACGTTACGTGATGAAGACCTACCGAGAGATGCCTCGGGGCACAACGAAGCTCGTACATCACTCTCAAGCTTCAACACCATATCACTCCCGGAGTATTGGTAGATAACGGGTCGGTAGTTAATGTTCTCCCTCTCGGCATGATGCGAGCCCTCCGTATCAATGAAAGCCATCGATTCCGTCGGCTCGGACTATCGAGGCCTACGACGGCTCGTCTCGTCCCATCACAGGGACGGTGACTCTGGAACTACGGTTCGAAACCCAAATGGTGCCGGCAAAATTCCATGTGATGGACATCCCATCCGAGTTCACGGCTCTTTTAGGACGCCCTTGGCTACACCACATGAAAGCCATAGCTTCCACTCTCCATCGGTGTGTTAAGTTCATTAACCGGCGGGGAGATCTCGAAGTCATCCGAGGGGATAGTTTCCTCATAGGAAACGAAGCCGAGACAGTAGCCAAGCGTGTCCGCACTCGGGCACCGGGGTTACCTCCTTCGAATCAACCAAGGGACTACGGGGCAAATCTCATCAGAATCCCTCGAGTCGGAGATGCTAACTATGTAAACGTACTCGGCGGGCGGACCACAGACGGTCCAGATACATCAAGTTCAGCTGTCGTTTCCAACATTTGGAGCGGGTGGAAGGAAACGGCGAATATCGCCATGATGCGGGCACATAAACCCCGATCTCCAATCGGAGATTCGTCGGCATTCTCCAAACCAACTCTACGGCCCCGCCCAGTGAGAGATCTTTGTGATAAAGGTCAAAGCACCGTCATTCTCGTTTTGAATGCATGGAAGTCGTATGGGATGTCCTCCACGAGGAACTACCCATTGCACCCCTCTTCTCCAACGAAGAGCACGATGTTTTCCTAGCTTTGCTCCAACAACGCAACCGGACGCAATACGTCCCTACGTTTGGATTGAACCGTCGAGATGATGATGAATCGGGACTCTCACGGAGTCGAGGACGCGGCGGACCGCGGGCGGACCTCTGCATTCACATGCTCGGTTTTGAGGACGGAACTCCTTCCGATCGGGTCACCTACGACCAAGGTTCCAATACCATGGAAATTGTCAAGCTCAACGTCCGGTACAAGCGGCTATCCAACAATTGGAAGTTCTTGGTTGACACGACAAAGAATCCCTCGATCAAGTGGTTGACGGCGACTTCGTCGACATCATCTATTCCCGAGATATCCCAATGATACCAAGGATCCGGTCCTTATCGTCGGATTACGCAATACCAAGGTCACCCTCGGCATTGCTGCTCATGGTAAACGAGGCTTTGGCCAAGCGAGCTCGAGCTCATCACTACTTCAGTACCGGCCCGGTGGCAACCGGCCCGTGCCGTCGGTCAAGCTTATACCCTCAGCGCCGCGAGGCCAGGGCAACGGCGAAGGAGACCAAGCTCCTCACCTGCTACGAGTCGAGATCAACCTCGGGAACGCTTCCGGCCGCCCCGAAAACATCTATGAAAATCTTCCCCGCAAGGCGAGTCGGCTTCCAGAGCATAGGAAATGACCACCTCGGCATCAACATGCTCCGGTTCGATTCTACTCCCGGCCGTCACGGCCCGGATTCGAGACATCACGCGATCATTGCTAGCTACGATAGACTTGGCGATCGAGCGAGATCACGAGGCTGTCAACATTGCGAGAATTCAATACCCCGTGGGTCAATCAACGAGATATGGGCAAACTTCTTGTGTAAGAGATCAAGGAAGGCCGCATGGAATGTCCCAGTCCGACTTCCTTCGTCAACGTAATCCAAGTGTTCCCGCCATTCGGCGATTTGAATGTAATCACAGTTCTGGACACTAGCCAGACGGTGCGCACCTACGGAGACTGCTTAGCTCTCGCGAGGAAAGCCCTCATGGAACTAGCCGCTCAAGAAGGTCGTCTTTGGGACGAAGACCAAGCTCGAAAAGACCTACGGGGACCAAGCCCTTAAAGTGTCACGGGCGGCTTCGAGACGAAAGCTACGAGGCCACTCTAGACCGGTTCGACCTCAAGAGCTTTGCTCATGGCAACTTCCACGACTACCGTCTGTTCTCATCCAACCCCCTGCCGGGCAAGGGTGGTCAACGGTCCCGATGACCTAGGAGATGGAACGTCACGGCGAAAGAATCCCGGCGCTTACCTTCTCGGGAAAGCAAGTTCTACGTGAAAGCGGCAGCGAAGACGATGAAACCATTCTCTTCCAAGCCGGGCATGAAGTCAACAAAACCGGACTCCCGAGGGTCACGGGAGGAGGGGAACGGATCATTTCCGCACGTAAAGTGAAAGGCCAACTCAGGGAGGAAGGTCTATTTAAAAACAAGAGGAGGATGGAAATTCGTCTCGAGCAACTACTCGGGGAAATTCCACGATCTACGGCATTCGTTTACGAAACGATCAGCAAGGCGACAACCGAGTCACATGGGCGAGATGTTCGGGAAGCCGTGTACTCACCTTCCGACATACCCGCCACTCGAGATAAAGCAAAGGAGAAAACTCTCCCCGATGGAGGTTTACCTAGGCGCCGCACGCGGTTCAAAGAAGCAAGCGGCTATTCTCACATGGGAAGAAACGCAGGCACTCACTCTCGACGCGAGGCTCCATTGCAAGAAGGTTGATCTGGGCCCGGAGCGGAGGAAAACTAGCAAACCATGAGTATCGCCGGACCCAACTCAGAATGCCACTGAGTATGCTCGGCAAGAAGGAAAGGAACGCGATATACCGTGAAGAGATCAAGGAGACCGTTCGCTTAAGCGAGAACTCTCCAACCTCCCCGGAGAAGGGTCGGCCAAACGCCACGGTTCGATTCGGGCAACCCTTTTTGTGCGCGACATTCGAACAAGCTGCGTCAAACTATAAGCTACCTCCCCGCAGAGGCACCTAAGCCGGTATCACTGGGACGAGAATCGTCAAGCTGCCCGAAGCTTCAGGAATTCATCCACAATCAATGAGTTGAGGGAAGACATATGGCCCTATGCTACGAGGAATCCTCCTCTAACTATGGCTCAACTCGGAAGCGGCTGTTCGAAGGGACCAAACACTGATGTCGGCGTCCTAACCCGATCGGGTCAAATCCATGCATTACCACCTAAGGCCACCAAAAAGCCGACGGAGCAAGAATTGCAATTCGGCCGGCCCGAAGACGCAAATTCCTTGAAAGAGGACCCGATCCTCACTCGGATCAAGCGGACTCGGGCGAACATTTCCCTTTGGTCTCTGCTCACCTCCTCTTATCCTCACAAGCTCGAAGCTAGAGGAAAGCTGGCCCGTACCATGGTCCCCGTGGGCGCTTGACCCCGAGATGAAGTCATTCGAGATGATCGGTAACATCCACTATGGCAACATTATCACCTTCACGAGATTTGGACCTTTCAAAATTTGGTCTTTGATCAAAATGAGCCGCTCTACATCACAGTCCGGTGGACGAGCGTCGCCTTCCGCGTGTTGTTAGACGAGAGGTTCCGGAATAAATGTCTTGCCGCCAAGATGATGGACTGCTTGACATCAAGCCCACGGATCTGAAGCCTTCGGTCCACCTTTGTCAAGGCCTATGACTCTACTTCCCGTACGGTTCTCGGGGTTGCTACTCTCAATATACGGTTCGGTAAGAGGTGATCCCCACCGAATTCCAAGTGTTGGACATTCCAATCACTTTCACATGACCATCTGGGCGTCCATTGCTCAAATCAATGGCGTGGCATCCACCCTTCATCGGTGCCTCAAGTTCATGCAAGGCAACGAGCTAACCACGGTCTACGGCGACGGCGTCACCAGGGGACCGGCACCAATGACATTCCGGTATTAGAAATCAAGCATAGTGATGACATGCCATTAGCTGGATTCACTGCGGAGACCTCCAAGATCCAAATATGCAACGTGGACCTTCCCTTTGTCTCACGATCCAGATTCCTCTGCCATGAGGATGATGAAACTCATGAACTTCATCCCGGGGCGGGGCTCGGCAAGAGGCTGCAAGGCCAACACCAAGTTATTGAAGTCGAGGACCACACCACGGTCCGGGGGCTTGGCTACGTGCCAACACCGGCGACATCAAGGAAGGCAAGGCTCGCCCGCACGAAGAGCGGCCCGCAAGGGAACCTCAGACGGCACACCCAATCTCCGACCTTACGGCTTTGACCTCGCTCATTACTTCACCAAGGGAACCGGCGACGGGCGAGGGGACCGACAAGGGAACGACGGCAATGAGCGAGGGGCGTAAGTACCCAAATCCGGATCATCAAAATCCGTTAAAAGTTAACGGAACCCGTTAAGTTCCCGTTCTCGAGTCAACGAGACATCCGGGACTGCCCGTGCATCCACGACATCAAAGCGTACTCAACACACGTTATCTCATGTAAAAGTATGGCTTTCCCCGAAAAACGTACTTTTCGGGGTCTTCCGGGATTAGATTTCCCGTTTTCGAGCATCTCGACCTTCCGGAGGTCATAACTCCCTCATAGGAACTCCGTTTTGGGCCCACCACATATCAAATCGAACACGAGAACAAGTTCTACGCATGTAACTTGTTCAAATCAGGAAATATAGCCAATTTCAGGAACAGTCCGGCCGGACTCTTTCTGCAGCTTAAATACGTGTCCAAGACGTGTCAAACTCAAGGCCAAATGACCAAAATATCCCCAAATTCAGTCCAAGTCCGGCCGGACTCTTTACGCGGACAGAAAACCATCGGAGTTAAGCTTTCTTTCTTCCTTGCTAAGCAACTTACCTTAACCCCTAAGTTTCTCCCCCCTCCTCCATCATTTTCTACCCTATAAATACTCCCCCCTCCTTCTCATTTACCCCAGACCAAATTCTCCTCCCTCCACCCCAAGCACAAAAGGCTTGTCTTTCTTCCGCTCTTCGGGGGTCCTCGTGCTACTCATCGGCAGAATTCTCTACTCTTCGGGGGCCCTCGTGCTACTCGTCGGTAGATTCTGATCCTCAAGCTAAACCGACACAAGTCGAAATGTTGCCCAAATTCCTAGGTTTCTAAACACCAAATAAAAGGGAAACTACGCCCAAACACTTAGAAACACCTTTCAAACACCTTTTCGTATCCCGTATACGCCCACCGAGCCAAAGGAGCCGACCCTAGCCATAGGTAGCTCCCTCTCTCACTCTCAAAATGTAGACGTCATCGTCTAACGGGGTCAGATACGTTTTAGTCCCTCGATCCTCTTCTCTTCCCGTAAGAGAAGTAATCTCGAGGTTAAAACGGCGTTCCGACCGCGTTCCGTTTACTTTTATGTCATTTACCAATTCCGGATCGTTTGATCCGTCGATCGTCATTTAAATTCCTGTCATTTACAATTCCGGATTGTTTTATCCGTCGAACGTCCTTTACTTTCATGCAACTTTACAATTCCGAGCTGTTTGGCTCGTTGATCGTACTTTACAATTCCGAGCCGATTGGCCTCGTTGATCGTCATTTACAATTCCGAGTCGTTTGACTCGTCGATCGTCATTTACAATTCCGAATCGTTTGATTCCGTTGATACCGCACTTTAAATACTGTCATTTACAAAGTCCGACCCGTTTGGATCGTGATAGTATTTACTTTTCAAAGTCCGAGTCGCAACCCGATTCGTTGATCGCATATCATTTAATACGTATTTTTCCCGTAAAAATCGTTAACAATGTAATGCCCGGTTTAAAACCGGAGTTCGACCTTCGAACTCTCTTTCAAAACGCGCGAAATGACGTTTGGCATCCAAACGCTCATCTTCAAACCTAAAAGCCTCCATTTGACACTCAAAATCATTTAATATGCATTTTTCCCATAAAAATCGTTAACAATGACTCGCCCGGTTCAAAAAACCGGAGTTCGACCTTCGAACTCCTTTTCAAACTCAAAATCGACGTTTGCCACGCAAACGCTCATTTCGAACTCCTTTTCAAACTCAAAATCGACGTTTGCCACGCAAACGCTCATTTCAAACTCAAAATCGACGTTTGCCATGCAAACGCTCATTTCAAACTCAAAATCGACGTTTGCCACGCAAACGCTCTTTTCAACTCAAAACCGACGTTTGTCATTCAAACGCTCGTCTTTTCAAACAAAGTCACCTAATCAACGTTTGACATTCAAACCAAGATTAAGCTTGTCGGTCAAGCCCCCATTTCAAAACACACACACACACACGATTTCGAGAAAGGTAGAAAGACTCGTCATGCGAGGCGTTTCGGGCGATCTCGTAATACTCTACCCGAAACGTAACTTGACCTCCGAACCTAACAATCTCTGGTACTAAAAGCTTTTTACTCGTTTTTGCTGCCAATAAAAATGATCCCCCTTTTTTTAAAGCCTTTTCCTAAGTTTTTGCTACCAATAAAAACGACACCATTTTCAATAGCCGTTTCTCAACGTTTGGGCTCAAAATACAAAAACCGCGTGGCGACTCCTCATTTTTTTCCTTCCCATGAAGCGAGGTCTCAGACACCAACCCCGCAAAAGACAACCGCGTTTCGCGTCGGGTGAAATCCGGGTAATTTCGATTGGCGACTCCATTTGGGGATAAGATACTTTTTCAAAACTACCGTTGTTTTCTAAAAAGCCTTCCGTGGGTCAAACTTTCGTTTACCCTTCCTCGTTTTCGTGTGTGTGTGTTCCTTTAAACCTCGAAGCGGTTTGTTTTCAAAGGCATTACATTGTCAACTTTTCAAAAATCTTACCATGTTTGTGCATCCCCATTCATGTTTGATTTTCATCTTTGTCTTTTGATTTGTGCATCATAAATTCTTTAAGACACATTACGAAAAAATCTCTGTTTTACTCGAGAAAAAGAATTTTAGTGACCGCACACTACGCGCCTTCTTTGCCTCGGAACACCGCACTTCACGTGCACTTGCCTCGGTACACTTGCACACTGACCCCTAACCCGGGATGGCCTTATCGGTTGCACCCCGATTGGTGCGAGACACCTTTCGGGCGCACGGGGTCGTCCCAAACATCCCATCCTAGCCCGTGTAAGCCATGCACTCTTTGTGTCACACTTTGTCCAAGACCCGGTTGGTTTTGGCTTAGCGCGTGCCATAAAGCCTAAGTGTATGTTTTACGCCGGGCCCGCTCCGAGTCAAGCTCGAGAGTTTGAGACCGAAGGTCGTTCCCGACCCGAAGTCTTGAGCTCTTCAGCCTTGACTTTGACGCGGAGCTCTGCCGAAAAATATACCTGAAGGTTCAATGTGACACCATGTCACCAAACCTCGCCGTATGCATCGTGCCAGCCACAACTTGGCCAACGCCAAAAGCCAAGGTCCCTCGCGCAAGCGAGTCAGGGGAGGTCATGCCAAAATTTTGGCACGATCCCCGCCTTAACTTATGGAAGTTGACTTCGACTGTGGCCCGTGCGTCACATACATTGGAAGTTTGCGTGATCAGCTAGCCTTAAATTCACTTTTTCCTTTGTCGGTGGAACTCGCTTGCCTTATAGGACCTCGCTCGGGATTGTCCGTCCCGAGAAAGATGATCTACAAATGGAAACGAGGGGCTTATAAGCGTAGTGACGAGATCCACTGATTAGAGCTCTAGGATTAGTTGCGAAAAAGAAGACACGCTCTTTTCCAACCATTTAGGACTCTGAGAAAAATGTGTTTTCAGTAAACTTAAACAACAATTGCATGGTCCCATCTCGGGAATCTTTAAAATAGTGACCTTCGCGGTCCTACTCTCAATCGCGACCTTTCGTGGTCCGATATCTCATATCTTGACCCCTCGCGGTCCAACTCTCAATTGCGACCTTCCGTGGTCCGATGTCTCATATATTGACCCCTTGCGGTCCTACTCTCAATCGCGACCTTCCGTGGTCCGATATCTCATATCTTGACCCCTCGCGGTCCAACTCTCAATTGCGACCTTCCGTGGTCCGATATCTCATATCTCGACCCCTCGCAGTCCAACTCTCAATCGCGACCTTCCGTGGTCCGATATCTCGTATCTTGACCCCTCGCGGTCCAACTCTCAATCGCGACCTTCCGTGGTCCGATATCTCGTATCTTGACCCCTCGCGGTCCAACTCTCAATCGCGACCTTCCGTGGTCCGATATCTCGTATCTTGACCCCTCGCGGTCCTACTCTCAATTGCGACCTTCCGTGGTCCGATATCTCGTATCTTGACCCCTCGCGGTCCTACTCTCAATCGCGACCTTCCGTGGTCCGATATCTCAAATCGTGACCTTCTCGGTCCAATCCTCAATCGCGACCCTCACGGTCCGATTTCAAATATCAAATCCCGACCCTCGCGGTCCAACTTTCAATCGCAACCTTCCGTGGTCCGATATCTCATATCTTGACCCGTCGCGGTCCAACTCTCAATTGCGACCTTCCGTGGTCCGATATCTCATATCTTGACCCCTCGCGGTCTACTCTCAATGCGACCTTCCGTGGTCCGATATCTCAAATCTCGACCCTCGCGGTCCTACTCTCAATCGCGACCTTCCGTGGTCCGATATCTCATATCTTGACCCCTCGCGGTCCAACTCTCAATCGCGACCTTCCGTGGTCCGATATCTCATATCTTGACCCCTCGCGGTCCTACTCTCAATTGCGACCTTCCGTGGTCCGATATCTCATATCTCGACCCCTCGTGGTCCAATCCTCAATCGCGACCTTTCACGGTCCGATTCCAATCCTTAATCGCGACCTTTCACGGTCCGATTCCAATCCTTAATCGCGACCTTTCACGGTCCGATTTCAATCCTTAATCGCGACCTTTCACGGTCCGATCTCCAATCCTTAATCGCGACCTTTCACGGTCCGATTCGAATCCTTAATCGCGACCTTTCACGGTCCGATTGCAATCCTTAATCGCGACCTTTCACGGTCCGATTCCAATCCTTAATCGCGACCTTTCACGGTCCGATTTCAATCCTTAATTGCGACCTTTCACGGTCCGATTCCAATCCTTAATCGTGACCTTCCCGATCTCAATTCTCAATCGTGACCTTTCACGGTCCGATTTCAATCCTTAATCGCGACCTTTCACGGTCCGATCTCAATTCTCAATCGTGACCTTTCACGGTCCGATTTCAATCCTTAATCGCGACCTTTCACGGTCCGATTCCAATCATAATCGCGACCTTTCACGGTCGATTTCAATCATGTCGCGACCTTTCACGGTCCGATCTCAATCCTCAAATCGCGACCTTTCACGGTCCGATTTCAATCCTTAATCGCGACCTTTCACGGTCCGATTCCAATCCTTAATCGTGACCTTCGCGGTCCAATCCTCAATCGCGACCTTTCACGGTCCGATTTCAATCCTCAATCGCGACCTTTCACGGTCCGATTTCAATCCTCAATCGCGACCTTTCACGGTCCGATCTCAATCCTTAATCGCGACCTTTCATGGTCCGATTCCAATCCTGTCGCGACCTTTCACGGTCCGATCCCAATCATAATCGTGACCTTTCACGGTCCGATCTCAATCACCTCAATCGCGACCTTTCACGGTCCGATCTCAAATTCTCAATCGCGACCTTTCACGGTCCGATCCCAATCCTTAATCGTGACCTTTCACGGTCCGATTCCAATCCTCTATCGCGACCTTTCACGGTCCGATTTCAATTCTCAATCGCGACCTTTCACGGTCCGATCTCAATTCTCGATCGTGACCTTTCAAGGTCCGATTTCAATCCTTAATCGCGACCTTTCACGGTCCGATCTCAATTCTCAATCGTGACCTTTCACGGTCCGATTTCAATCCTTAATCGCGACCTTTCACGGTCCGATTCCAATCCTCAATCGTGACCTTTCATGGTCCGATTTCAATCCTTAATCGCGACCTTTCACGGTCCGATTCCAATCCTCAATCGCGACCTTTCACGGTCCGATTTCAATTCTCAATCGCGACCTTTCACGGTCCGATTCCAATCCTTAATCGCGACCTTTCACGGTCCGATCTCAAATTCTCAATCGCGACCTTTCACGGTCCGATTTCAATCCTCAATCACGAACTTTCACGGTCCGATTTCAAATCTCAAATCTCGACCTTCGCGGTCCAACCCTCAATCGCGACCCTTACGGTCCGATTTCAAATCTCAAATCTCGACCTTCGCGGTCCAATCCTTATTCGCGACCTTTCTCGGTCCAATTCTCAAATCATGACCTTCGCGGTCCAATCCTCAATCGCGACCCTCACGGTCCGATTTCAAATCTCAAATCGAGACCTTCGCGGTCCGATCTCAAGTATTCGATCCCGACCTTCGCGGTCCGATCTCCGATCTCCAATCGAGACCTTCGCGGTCCGATCTCAAAAAGTCGATCCCGACCTTCGCGGTCCGATCTTCGATCTCCAATCCCGACCTTCGCGGTCCGATCTCAATAGTGAATCCCGACCTTCGCGGTCCAATCCTCAATCGAGACCTTCGCGGTCCGATCTCAAATAATCAATCCCGACCTTCGCGGTCCGATCTCCACTCTCCTATCGAGACCTTCGTGGTCCGATCTCGAGTCGATCCAGGCCTTCGCGGTCCGATCTTCGATCTCCAATCCCGACCTTCGCGGTCCGATCTCAATAGTGAATCCCGACCTTCGCGGTCCAATCCTCAATCGAGACCTTCGCGGTCCGATCTCAAATAATCAATCCCGACATTCGCGGTCCGATCTCCACTCTCCTATCGAGACCTTCGCGGTCCAATCTCAAAAGTCGATCCCGACCTTTGCGGTCCGATCTCAAATAGTCGATCCCGACCTTCGCGGTCTGATCTCCGATCTCCAATCGAGACCTTCGCGGTCCGATCTCAAATAGTCGATCCCGACCTTCGCGGTCCGATCTCCGATCTCCAATCGAGACCTCCGCGGTCCGATCTCAAATATTCAATCCCGACCTTTCACGGTCAAAACTTTATTCTCGACCTTTCACGGTCTAATTTTCGAGCCTTAAAGCCTTGAGCCACATACCCCTTCCGAAAACTAAGCCATACCTTTCGTTCCCTGCAGTGAACAGAGAGTGGTTCAGAATTCCGGGTCAGCGCCTCACCAAAATTACAACTACGGCAGCATCAGACTGTTCCTCAGTTTCCTCAGTTCCTACAGCCAGACTCTCCAACATGTCAGACTCACCGAGAAATCGTGACGGGAACGGAACCCCGCCACCGATAACAGATATGACACTGGAAGAAGCCATTCGGGCCTGTGAGGTTCACAAAAGGCAGAAAGAAGATCAGCAGAATTTCGTGGTACAGCTTCTGAATGAGCGAGGTATAGCAGCTATCCCCCAGCCAGACGGTACTTTTGTTCTGATCGAGGACGACGATCCTTCACGATCAACTCCTCAAACCTTCCACCAGGTTCCTCCCCCGCCAACTTATGGGATGCCTTTGAAGTGACTTGAACCTAGGAAGCAGCCGACCGGGGCTTCATACTGCCACCTCTCAAAGCACCCCTGTCATATATGGCCAAGCCAATAATACCCCTTTCACTCAATACAACCAGCGCAGCGCTGGACCATCTGAAACAGATCCCAATATCCCTCGAAATCCTCCCAGGTTCACTTCCTTCTCTCAATATGCTCAGTCATCAAGTTTCGTCCCCGTGACTTTTCCGACCCATTTCTTCGGACAACTTGTATCTGCTCCAGCCGCTCCATGGCCTCAAATCCCTCCACTTTCACCAGTATCATGGGCACAAACTGATCACTGCCTCGGTCTGTGGTATGGAACTCGAGAAGTTAACGAGAAGATGGAAAGCTGCGACGTCTGGCGAGTCCCGGCAACAAAGAGCAGCTAGAGTAGGGGCACCTATCCTCGAGATTTGTCAATTGTCTTTTGGTCAACCTTCGTAGGTTCAAATACTTTCCTCGTTCAATCAAGTCCGCCTCGGACATTGTAGATAATCTTAAATTTTCTATAAATAAGTGTCTTTTTCTCTTCTTGCTAGACTTGAGACATTATTTGCACACCTACATTACAACTAATGAAATGGTTATATCCTAAATGATCACTTGCATTGCTCAACACATAATCTCTGGAAATAACTAATGTTCTGATTAATCGGTGTGAGAAAGTCAACGGGTGCCCTCACCATACACTTTCCTTACCCCACAAAGGCCTCCATTAAGCCACACACATCCCAAAAACATGTCTCCACCATCACCTTGACCAAGTCAACGACGGCGGCAATATCAAGGAACAACAAAAGGTCACTCAACATCGGAAGATTGACCCCATGTCGACAACAACCTCGGAGCTCGCCTTCGCCCTCGTGCACATCGAGAAAGTTCAAGCAGGAGCATGCCTTCGTCCTCAAAAACTTCAAAAAAAAAAAAAAGAGAAAAGTTCAAACAAGAACTTCAAAAAAAAAAAGAGAGAGAAAAGTTCAAACAAGAACTTCAAAAAGAAAAAAAAAAGAGAGAGAAAAGTTCAAACAAGAACTTCAAAAAGAAAAAAAAAGAAAAAAAAAGAGAGAGAAAAGTTCAAACAAGAACTTCAAACAAAAAAAAAAAAGAGGAGAGGAGAGAAAAGTTCAAAGCAAGAACTTCAAAAAAAATGTGAGGCGAAGGACCCAGCACCGCCAATCACAAGCTTGACAGATGGGCAAACAAAATTAAAGCTCGAAGAATGGAGGTTGTCGATAACAATGGAGCGGTCAAAGCAAAGGCAAAAACACATCATAAGCCCTTACGCTACATTCGAATTCTTTCTCCCCCGGTGAAAGACGCTAATCAAGAAGCAATGGAATCAACGAAGAAGCCGTCAACAACGACTTGTCAAGGAATCACCTCGAGGCCCGTACCTCATCATCCAAACATCCCATCCGAGCCTTTTCACCAAAAGGACAACAAATGTTCATACCCTTTTCCCAGAGCCAAGCACCGTTCCGCCAGAACTACGGCGACCTGAGCTCCTTACACTGAGGAGAACCTAGGCAAACAGAAACGGTCCAGAGCATAAACACATACAAATCCCATAAACCCGGTCTCATCAATGACCTCCCCTATACACAGACCTTTCTTTCACACACAACCAACTTTGATCCGTGACATCAGTTGACTTTCTTCTCACGGTTAATCAAGACATTTGTTCATATCGGGATTAATGGTTGAACAACCTGAACATTAACAAAGGGTTTAAAGCAATCTTGTGATCATTATGGATAAAACATGTTTTCAGATGTCTCAACAAGTCTTCTTTTTCTACGATATTAGGAAAATTAGAGCTAAACACTGTCTTTCTGTCAGCAAGAGCTTCCATATACTGCTCCAAACCTCTCTACACTCATACTCTCCCAAAATAGTCAAACCCAAAGCGAGTTTTGGTGCTGGCATTAAACTAGGCATCCACATAAAATCGGGATTCGTTCCCACTTCTCAAAAATACGTCCTTGCGCGTATACATTACAAGCCATTCCTCTTATATACTTTGGTTGACCAATCGAAAAAAAATCAAGGATGGTTGCCTCGTCAGGCCACATGGAGTTCAACTCAGATTGGGGCTGCATCAGATTCACTCTAGAATCCCCACAGATGACCAGCGATTCCTTCAAACTGGGGCTTCACCAAGTCATTTCTTCAGACTGGGGCTTTGCCATGCAAAGAGAGTTTTTTTTCATCCCAAGGGTCTACCTTGAGTTTCGATGCGGGGCTTGTCGGAAGCATCTTTCGCCATTATGGTCTTAATCGAATTGGGGCTTCTCGGATACGGCTTCGACGGTTCGTAATCGAATCCTCATGACACCTCTGCAACGGTAGCATTGAAGGGCGCTTTTCTCCGGCAAGAAGTCCCTTCCTTCAAACAAGCACGGCTTGAACCTACGGGGGGTGGAAAAGCAAAAATATCCTGGCGACACCACGGTTCGGGCATCGGGACATAAGAAAGTCTCCAATCTCGGCAACCTTACCGCCAATAAGAAGCATAATCCCCGAAGGATAAACCAAAGTTCAACTCATCAAACCTCAAAGCAACTGGAGGCACCACCAAAACCTCTACCTCTCAAATGTTGGAGGACCCGATCCTCACCGGCTCAGCGGACTCAGGCGAACATTTCCTTTAGTCTCTGCTCACCTCTTCATACCCTCACAAGCTCAAGCTAGAGGAAAGTTTGGCCCGCACCATGGTCCCCATGGACGCAACTCCGAAGAAGTAATCAAGATGATCGACAATATCATCGTCACCTCACGAGATTTGGACTCGCCAAAATTTGGGGGCGATCACAATGAGCCGCTCACATCACGGCACTGGACGAGCGTCGCCTTCCGTGTGTTGGTAGACGAAGGTTAGGAATGAATGTCTTGCCCGCCAAGAGGATGAACTCGCTTGACATCAAGCCTATAGATTTGAAGCCTTCGAGTCCACACTGTCCAAGGCCTACGATTCTACTTCCCGCACGCTTCTGGGGTTGCTACTCTAAATATCGGTTCGGCAAGGTGTGATCCCCACCGAATTTCAAGTGTTGGACATTCCTATCACTTTCACGGCCATCCTGGGCGACCCTGGCTGCATCAAATGAATGGTGTGGTATCCACCCGTCACCAATGCCTCAAGTTCATGCAAGGCAACGAGCTAACCAAAGTCTACGGCGACAGCATCACCACCGAGGGGACCTACACCAACGACATTCCAGTGTTGGAGATCAAGCATGACGACGATATGGCATTAAGCTGGATTCACCTTGGAGACTTCCAAAATCCAAATATGCGGCGTGGACCTTCCACTATTGTGCAGGACAAAATCCCTCCCGCCATGAAGATGATGAAACTCATGAACTTCATCCCGGGGCTCGGCAAAGGTTACAAGGCTAACACCAAGTCATCAAAGTCAAGGACCACACTACGGTCCGGAGGCTCGGTTATATGCCAACACCGGCCGACATCGGGAAAAACAAGAGGCTCGCCGGCACGGCGGCGGCCGCAGCGGAACCTACAAAGGCATACCCCGACCTCCGACCTTACAATTTCGGCCTCACCCACTACTTCGTGAAAGGCCGACAAATTGAGGGAACGAGAGGGCCGATGAAGACGAGAAAGCGATTACCCATCTCTTAGAGAGATTACCCATCTTTTTGTGAGATTACCCATCTTCTAGAGAGATTATCGATCTTTTCGTGAGATTACCCATCTCTTAGAGAGATTACCCATCTTTTCGTGAGATTACCCATCTCTTAGAGAGATTACCCATCTTTTCGTGAGATTACCCATCTTTTTGTGAGATTACCCATCTCTTAGTGAGATTACCCATCTTTTCATAAGATCCTCTCCCGTTATCTCCTCGTGAGATCCTTTCTCGTTATTCTCCCTCGTGAGATCTTTTCGTCATCTCCCTGCGAGATCCTTCCCCGAGATCTTGCATCTCGTTATCTCCTCGTGAGATCCTTTCTCGCTATCTCCCCGTGAGATTCCTTTCCGAGATTCTGCATCTCGCTATCTCCCCGTGAGATTCCTTCTCGAGATTCCGCATCTCGCCATCTCCTCGTGAGATTCCTTTCCGAGATTCTGCATCTCGCTATCTCCCCGTGAGATTCCTTCTCGAGATTCCGCATCTCGCCATCTCCCCGTGAGATTCCTTTCCGAGATTCCGCATCTCGCCATCTCCTCGTGAGATTCCTTTCTTGAGATTCCGCATCTCGCCATCTCCCCGTGAGATTCCTTTCCGAGATTCCGCATCTCGCCATCTCCTCGTGAGATTCCTTTCCGAGATTCCGCATCTCGCTCTCTCCTCGTGAGATTCCCTTCCGAGATTCCGCATCTCGCAATCACCCTTTGAGATTCCTTTTCGAGATTCTGCATCTCGCTATCTCCCCGTGAGATTCCTTCCCGAGATTCCGCATCTCGCCATCTCCCCGTGAGATTCCTTTCCGAGATTCTGCATCTCGCTATCTCCCCGTGAGATTCTTTCCCGAGATTCCGCATCTTGCCATCTCCTCGTGAGATTCCTTTTCGAGATCCTACATCTCGCTATCTCCCCGTGAGATTCCTTCCCGAGATTTTGCATCTCGCCATCTCCTCGTGAGACCCTTTCCTATTATTCTCCCTCGTGAGATCCTCTCCCGAGATTTCACATCTCGTCATCTCCCCTACTCTTGGTAGTGGACACGTCAACCGACCCCCTCTCCCGAGGTCAAGTCCCAGTTAGTTTTCACTAACGCTCGTCTCCAGACGTTAAATTCTCAGTTAGTTTTCAATAACGCTCGTCTCCAGACGTTAAATTCTCAGTTAGTCCTCACTAACGCTCGTCTCCAGACGTTAAATTCCCTGTTAGTTTTCACTAACGCTCGTCTCCAGACGTTAAATTCTCAGTTAGTCCTCACTAACGCTCGTCTCCAGACGTTAAATTCTCAATCCCAAGTCAACGTTTGGCATTCAAACGCTCACTTCCATATCAAGTTGACGTTTGCCATTCAAACGCTCATTTCCACCCCAAACCGACGTTTGACATTCAAACGCTCAGTCCTGTCTTCGGACATCAAATCACAAATCTGTCTCCCGACGTCAAAATTCCCATTAGTTTTCACCAACGTTCACTTCCCCGGCCGCCAGTCGTAAGCCCGAGAGTCCCACTTCAGCGGCCATCAAGGTAAGCTCGCACAACAATCCCTCTTCGGCCATCCTCGTAAGCCCGAACATCTTTTCACTCCAGCAAGTGAACATCCACTTCCCCGGCCGCCAGTCGTAAGCCCGATAGTCCCACTTCAGCGGCCATCAAGGTAAGCCCGCACAACAATCCCTCTTCGGCCATCCTCGTAAGCCCGAACATCTTTTCACTCCAGCAAGTGAACATCCACTTCCCGCCGCCGTAAGCCCGATAGTCCCACGGCCGGCCATCAAGGTAAGCCCGCACAACAATCCCTCTTCGGCCATCAAGGTAAGCTCGAACGCTCATCCCGAGGATTCTAAAGAAGAAACGTCAATCAACCCTCTCGGTTCCTAATACCCGTCGGCACTTTTGGCGCTTTTCCCCGACAATGTGTCGGTCTCTCCGAGACCACATCCCGCTTCCTAACCCCATCGTTGGAACGTCACTTCTTCCGTGTTGTTAATAACGCCGCTTAACACAACCATTCCCATCATTGCCACCTATCCCGAGATAAACCTCAGCCATCATAAATCCAGCACCCAAGGCGCAACGCCTTAATCTCAGGATAAGCGTATCCTCGCCAACTCCGGTCTGAGGCGCCACACGCCCTCGTATGAGTTTGCAACTCCGGTCTGAGGCGCCACACGCCCTCGTAAGTTTCAGAAATCTTAGGTTCAGACGCCTCACAATAGTCTCCATTCAGTTATGCCTCGCAAGTGGTCTCACTTAGGTTCGGACGCCACAATAGTCTCCATTCAGGTTCGGATGCCTCGCAATGGTCTCACTTAGGTTCGAGACGCCTCACAATAGTCTCCATTCAGGTTCGGATGCCTCGCAATGGTCTCACTTAGGTTCAGACGCCTCACAATAGTCTCCATTCAGGTTCAGATGCCTCGCAATGGTCTCACTTAGGTTCAGACGCCTCACAATAGTCTCCATTCAGGTTCGGATGCCTCGCAATGGTCTCACTTAGGTTCAGACGCCTCACAATAGTCTCCATTCAGGTTCGGATGCCTCGCAATGGTCTCACTTAGGTTCAGACGCCTCACAATAGTCTCCATTCAGGTTCGGATGCCTCGCAATGGTCTCACTTAGGTTCAGACGCCTCAAAATAGTCTCCATTCAGGTTCGGATGCCTCGCAATGGTCTCACTTAGGTTCAGACGCCTCACAATAGTCTCCATTCAGGTTCGGATGCCTCGCAATGGTCTCACTTAGGTTCAGACGCCTCACAATAGTCTCCATTCAGGTTCGGATGCCTCGCAATGGTCTCACTTAGGTTCAGACACCTCACAATAGTCTCCATTCAGGTTCGGATGCCTCGCAATGGTCTCACTTAGGTTCAGACGCCTCACAATAGTCTCCATTCAGGTTCGGATGCCTCGCAATGGTCTCACTTAGGTTCAGACGCCTCACAATAGTCTCCATTCAGGTTCAGATGCCTCACAATAGTCTCCATTTAGGTTCAGACGCCTTCAAATAGTCTCCCTCAGGTTTAGACGCCTCCAAAACAGTCTCTCTCAGGACGAACTCCTCCTAATCATTCCCCACAGGTCGAGGCCCCTACCAATTTCCCTCACACCCGTGAACTACGATCGGCTTGATTCCCGCTCGGGATACGTAGGAATCCTTTCGCTAAGGGTCCAGCCATTTGACCGCCCAGGTCTCTCCATAAGGCATCCCCCGATTTGGATCCTTATCTTTTTCGACGACCCCACTTCCTTTGAAAGTGACGTCGCCGAGGGGCTAACTGTAAGTACCCAAATCCGGATCGTCAAAATCCGTTAAAAGTTAACCGGAACCCGTTAAGTTCCCCGTTCTCGAGTCAACGAGACATCCCGGGACTGCCCCGTGCATCCCGACATCAAAGCGTACTCAACACACGTTATCCCATGTAAAAGTATGGCTTTCCCCGAAAAACGTACTTTTCGGGGTCTTCCGGGATTAGATTTCCCGTTTTCGAGCGTCTCGACCTTCCGGAGGTCATAACTCCCTCATACGAACTCCGTTTTGGGCCCACCACATATCAAATCGAATGCGAGAACAAGATCTACACTTATAAATAATTCAATTTTGGAAAATATGGAAATGGTGGATCATGTCGCATGACACAAATTGCCCCTAGACATACGTGTCCAAAACGTGTCAAATTCAAGGCCAAATGACCAAAATATCCCCAAATTCAAGAGAGGTCCGGCCGGACTCTTTCTGCAAGGCAGAAACCCATCAGGTTAAGCAACATTTCTTGCTCTCCACTCCATTTTCTTCCTCCCCAAGTATTTTCTCCCTCCTCCAAGTTTTCCCCTCCTATAAATACTCCCCCTCCCCTTCATAAATCCTACACATTTTCACTCCCTCTTCACCCCAAGCAAACAAGGCTTGTCTTTCTTCCGCTCTTCGGGGGCCCTCGTGCTACTCGTCGGCGGAATTCTCTACTCTTCGGGGGCCCTCGTGCTACTCGTCGGTAGATTCTGACCGTAGGCTAAACCGACACAAGTCGAAACGCTGCCCAAATCCCTAGGTTCCTAAGCACCAAATAAAAGGGGAAACTCTACCCAAACACTTCCGAAACACCTTTCAAACACCTTTCCGTATCCCGTATACGCCCACCGAGCCAAAGGAGCCGACCCTAGCCATAGGTAGCTCCCTCTCTCACTCTCAAAATGTAGACGCCTCCGTCTAACGGGGTCCGATACGTTTTAGCCCCTCGATCCTCTTCTCTTCCCGTAAGAGAAGTAATCTCGGGTTAAAACGGCGTTCCGACCCCGTTCCGTTTACTTTTATGTCATTTACCAATTCCGGATCGTTTGATCCGTCGATCGTCATTTAAATTCCTGTCATTTACAATTCCGGATTGTTTGATCCGTCGAACGTCCTTTACTTTCATGCAACTTTACAATTCCGAGCTGTTTGGCTCGTTGATCGTACTTTACAATTCCGAGTCGATTGGCCTCGTCGATCGTCATTTACAATTCCGAGTCGTTTGACTCGTCGATCGTCATTTACGATTCCGGATCGTTTGATTCCGTTGATACCGCACTTTAAATACTGTCATTTACAAGTCCGACCCGTTTGGATCGTGATAGTATTTACTTTTCAAAAGTCCGAGTCGCAACCCGATTCGTTGATCGCATATCATTTAATACGCATTTTTCTCGTAAAAATCGTTAACAATGTAATGCCCGGTTCAAAACCGGAGTTCGTTCGTCGAACTCTCTTTCAAAACGCGTGAAATGACGTTTGGCCTCCAAACGCTCATCTTCAAACTAAAAGCCGCCATTTGACACTTAAAATCATTTAATACGCATTTTTCCCGTAAAAATTGTTAACAATGACATTCCCGGTTCAAAAAACCGGAGTTCGACCTTCGAACTCCTTTTCAAACTCAAAATCGATGTTTGCCACGCAAACGCTCATTTCAAACTCAAAATCGACGTTTGCCACGCAAACGCTCTTTTCAAACTCAAAGTCGACGTTTGCCACGCAAACGCTCATTTCAAACTCAAATCGTCGTTTGCCACGCAAACGCTCTTTTCAAACTCAAAGTCGACATTTGCCACGCAAACGCTCATTTCAACTCAAAGTCGACGTTTGCCACGCAAACGCTCCTTTCAAACTCAAAATCGACGTTTGCCACGCAAACGCTCATTTCTGTCTCAAACCGACGTTTGTCATTCAAACGCTCGTCTTTTCAAAAGTCACCTAATCAACGTTTGTCATTCAAATCAAGATTAAGCTTGTCATTCAAGCCCCCCATTTCAAAAGACACACACACACACACACGATTTCGAGAAAGGTAGAAAGACACGTCATGCGAGGCGTTTCGGGCGATCTCGTAATACTCTACCCGAAACGTAACGTGACCTCCGAACCTAACAATCTCTGGTACTAAAAAGCTTTTTACTCATTTTTGCTACCAATAAAAATGATCCCCTGTTTTCAAAGTCTTTTCCTAAGTTTTTGCTACCAATAAAAACGACACCTTTTCACAATAGCCGTTTCTCAACGTTTGGGCTCAAAATACAAAACCGCGTGGCGACTCCTCATTTTCCTTCCCATGAAGCGAGGTCTCAGACACCAACCCTCCGTGAAAGACAACCGCGTTTCGCGTCCGCACGAAATCCCGGGTAATTTCACCTACGAACTACGATCGGCTTGATTCCCTCTCGGGATACGTAGGAATCCTTTCGCTAAGGGTCCAGCCAGCTGACCGCCCAGGTCTTTCAAAGTAAGGCATCCCGATTTGGATCCTTATCTTTTTCAACGACCCCACTTCCTTCGGAAGAGACATCGCTGAGGGGCTAACAGTAAGTACCCAAATCCGGATCGTCAAAATCCGTTAGGAGTTAACCGGAATCCGTTAATTGGCCCGCTCCAGGTTAACCGGAACCCGTTAAGCTCTCCGTTGCCAAGCCAAAGAGACTTCCCGGGATTGCCCCGAGCATCCCAACGTCCAAGCGTACTTAACACACGTCATCGCACGTAAAAGTACAGCTTTCCTTGAAAAATGCACTTTTCGGAACTTTCCGGGGGCGTTTCAGACATTTTCCGGACTGTTATTTTAAAAAACGGACAAAACCGGGACCCGGGCGCGAACTCCCACAAGGCTGGTGAGTCATGGGACACTTGGCATGCATGCCACCTCCCTCTTGTCACCTTTCAATCAAAAAACAAAGAGAAAAGACTAAAATACCCCTGCTATGTAGTCCAACTCCTGCCGGACTCCTTTGCAGACTCTCAGAAATTGTCAGCAAGTCCCTCCAATTTTCATAGTTTCACAAAACCCCCTGGATTTCAAGCTAAGTCCGGCCGGATTCATGCTGAAATTTCACCTATAAATTGAAGGGCTGTCAAAGCCATTTACAACAACAAAATTTACTCCCAAAATCACCACAGCCACGGCCCAAACCCTTTTCACCCCTTCCCGAGCTCCCGTTTCATCTCGATTCGCGTGAAAACTTCATATTTCGATCAAATACGCCCCCCTCCACTCCGAATAACCGTTCCACAACACTTTTCGTATCCCGTATACACCCCTCGAGCCAAAGGAGCTGACCCTAGCCATAGGTATAACTCCCTCTCTCTAATCTCTCGTTCCGCCTCGGTTTACGCGCCAGTCGCTATAACCGTTTCGGACGAACATCGTTGAAATGTAGACGCCTCCGTCTAACGGGGTCTGATACGTTTTAGCCCCTCGATCCTCTTCTCTTCCCGTAAGAGAAGTAATCTCGGGTTAAAACGGCGTTCGACTCCGTTAGTTTAAATTCATCATTTACAATTTCGGATCGATCGATCCGTCGAACGTTATTTAAATTCTTGTCATTTAAAATTCCGAGTCGTTTGGCTCGTCTATCGTCATTTACAATTCCGAGTCGTTTGGCTCGTCGATCATCATTTACAATTCCGAGTCGTTTGGCTCGTCGATCGTCATTTACAACTCCGAGCCGTTTTGGCTCGTCGATCGTACTTTCCAATTCCGGATCGTTTGATTCCGTTGATATCGCACTTTAAATACTGTCATTTACAAAGTCCGACCCGTTTGGATCGTGATAGTATTTACTTTTCAAAGTCCGAGTCGCAACTCGATTCGTTGATTGCATGTCATTTAATACGCTTTTTCCCATAAAAATCGTTAACACTGTAATGCCCGGTTCAAAACCGGAGTTCGACCTTCGAACTCTCTTTCAAAATACGCGAAATGACGTTTGGCATCCGAACGCTCATCTTCAAACTTAAAAGCCGAATTTTGACATTCAAAATTATTTAATACGTTTTTTCCCATAAAAATCGTTAACAATGTAACGCCCGTTTCAAAACCGGAGTTCGACCTTCGAACTCTCTTTTAAAACGCGCGAAATGACGTTTGGCCTCCAAACGCTCATCTTCAAACTCAAAATCCGACGTTTGACATTCAAACGCTCTTTTCTTCAAAGTCAACATTTGACACTTAAGATCAACAGTTAAAATCAGCATTCGCGCCACTTTTCCTAAAACTCCAAAAACCGACGTTTGTCATTCAAACGCTCGTCTTTTCAAACAAGATCACCTAATCAACGTTTAACATTCAAACCAAGATTAAGCTTGTCATTCAAGCCCCCCTTTTCAAACTACAAACACACACACACACACACACACACACGATTTCGAGAAAGATAGAAAGACTCGTCATACGAGGTGTTTCGGGTGATCTCGTAATACTCTTCCCGAAACGTAACATGACCTCCGAACCTAACAATCTTTGGTACTCAAAATAGCATTTTACTCATTTTTGCTACCAATAAAAATGACCCCCCATTTTCAAAGCCTTTTCCTATGTTTTTGCTACCAATAAAAACGACACCATTTTCACTAATGCCGTTTCTCAACGTTTGGGCTCAATATATAAAAACCGCGTGGCGACTCCTCTCCCTTCCCGAAAAGTGAGGTCTCAGACACCAACCCTCCGCGAAAGACAACCGCGTTTCCCGCGTCCGCGCGAGAATCCCCGGGTAATTTCACCTACTGCTTTTTGTCAAATCTGCCATTCTAAACTGATGATTCCGCTGAACTGTCTGAACCTGGGGTTTCCGCACTAAAAAGCCACTGACCTGGTATTCTCACCCACTTCTTTCTCGCTGCGGAAAAGAGATAGGCAAGGTTTAGACTCGGACGTAGGCAAGGTTTAGACTCAGAGGTAGGTGAGGTTTTTACTCGGAGGTAAGTGTTTAGGCTGAAGGCTCAAGTAACATGCACTTATTACTTTAATTTTGCTTAAAACACACTTTCTCCTAATCCTAATTGATCGGAAAAGATTTGACCGTGAAAGGTAGAGATTGAAAATTGGACTGTGAGGGTCTCGATTGGAGATTTGACCGTGAAAGGTCGAGATCGAAAAATTTGAGATCGGACTGTGGGGGTCTCGATTGGAGATTTGACCGTGAAAGGTTGAGGTTGCCTTTTTTTTACCACGAAAGGTTGATATCGGAGGTTTGACCGTGAGAGGTCGAGATTGGAAATTTGACCGTGAAAGGTCAGGATCAAAAATCGGAGATCGGACCGTGGAAGTCGCGATTGGAAATTTGATCGTGAAAGGTCGTGATTGGAAATTTGACCGTGAAAGGTCAGGATTGAAAATCGGAGATCGGACCGTGGAGGTCGCGATTGGAAATTTGACCGTGAAAGGTCGAGATTGGAAATTTGACCATGAAAGGTCGGGATCAAAAATTGGAGATCGGACCATGGAGGTAGCTATTAGAGATTTGACCGCGAGAGATCGAGATTGAAGATCAGAGATCAAACCGTGAGGGTCTCGATTGGAGATTTGACCGTGAGAGGTCAGGATCGAAGATTGGACCGGGAGGGTTTCGATTGGAGATCGGACCGTGGAGATCACGATTGGAAATTTGACCGTGAAAGGTCAGGATTTGAAGATTGGACCGGGAGGGTCTCGATTGGAGATCGGACCGTGGAGGTCACGATTGGAATTTTGACTGTGAAAGGTCGAGAACGAAATATGACCATGAAAGGTCAGGATTGAAGATTTGAGATCGGACCGTGGAGGTCGCGATGAGAGGTTTGACCGTGAAAGGTCGAGATCGAAAATCGGAGATCGAACCGTGGGGGTCGCGATTGGAGATTCCTGAAATAGGACCATGCAATTATGATTCCATTAATTGTTCAAGTTTACTTAAAACAGTGTCTTTTATTTATTTCTATTTGGTTGGAAAATGGTTTGCCCTTCTTTTTCGCAACTACTCTAGATCCTGGATCAGTGGGTTCCATCACTACGTCTATAAGCCCCTCGTTTTCCACCTGTATTTCAACCTCCCAGAGTGGACAGCCCCGGGTGAGGGTCCTATAGGGCACGCGGATCCCACCGACCGAGAGAGAAGAACGCTCCTAGGGTCTAGTGGATCATAGGAACTTTTAACGCACGAGCGATGCGGATTATAGTCAAGGCAATGCCGGGAAAGTCTCGTTTTTCAGCCTTAACGAAATTTCGGCAGAGTTTCGCTTACGCGATAGACGCTTTGACTTTGGCATTGTCCAAGAAAATAATAGGCATGGGTCGGACGATAAAATCCGAATGACACGGCGTCACATTGAGCGTCGTTGCATACGTTGTGCAAGTCAAAGTCAAAGTCAATGTCGGGTCAAAATCTTGTCAATTTTTCCTTGACGGAATTTCGGCAGAGCTTCGCTTGCGCGAAAGATCTTGACACTTGGCATGGACTCGGGCATGACTCTTACGTATCCCGCACGGGTCAAAGTCGAAGTCAATGCCGGAGTCAAGATTCTGCCAATTTTTCCTTGGCGGAATTTCAGCAGAGTTTCGCTTGCGCGAAGGATCTTGACTTTCGACATGGGCTAAGGTTTGACCTTTACAGGGGTATGCAATGAGGCTATATGACACGGTCTAGACCAAAAACCAACCAAAAAAGTCACGGTTTTAAAATGTGTGACACGGACTAGTGCATTGGTCGACACTGGCTGCCATGGGGAGTTTGGGATGATTCCGTGCGCGCCCGGGAGCATCGTAATGCTGTCCGTGACTGCAGCTGAACAACCATCCCGGGTTAAAAGGACATGCGTGCAAAGTGTACAGGATATATAAGGTGCGCGTAGTGTGTGACCTCCTAAAAATATTCCTTTTTGAATTAAAACAGAGATTTTTAGAAATGCGTTTTAAAGGAATATTATTTCGGGACGGGGGAAACTGCAGCAAGTAAGCACGTAAATTTTCTGGAGCCCGGTCTGTCTTGGAATTGAATAGCCCCAAGCTATCAAAGCTACCAGATTAACCTCAGAAAGTGTCCTGGCGGAACTGTCCAAAGAAGCCACCCGGCTATGATCCAGGCAGATCAAGCCGTACGGCTGGATCAAGCAGTTTTCCAGGTTTCATATTTTTTCATTTGCAGGCTGTTTCCCCGGACATTTTTGCACCTTTTCAGCTTCAGAAAGCTTCCTGTGTATTCAGAATATGCACAATCCCAAAAATCAAGATGCATGCAAAAATAAGGAAAGAAAACAAGTACGAAAATTAGATCCGCGACGGAAGGCTAACCCACAAATTTTTTTTTCTTTTTAAAATGATAACGGTACGTGGCATTGTTCTACCATAATTTATCCCCGACTTCACAAGGAGGCGTTGAAGAGGAAATTTAATGGTTTCCACCTATATACCGAGTATCATTTTTTTATTAAAAAAACTTATTTCTATCTCCCCAGTGGAGTCGCCAAACTGTGAATGTGTGCCCAAGTTTAGACGTGGCCGGTTGAACAAACCGGCGGTTAACCGGTTGAAAACCGGCGGTTTCAAACCTTCAAATCCCCAACCGGAACCGAACCGCCTAACCGGCTCAACCGGTTACGGTTTAGGCGGTTCACGGTTTTAACGGTTATCCGGTTAACCTCCGTTTTGACGGTTTGGATATGCTCGGCCGAGTCTTTGGTGTTGCTCGGCCGAGTCTTTGGTACTGCTCGGCCGAGCAACCCTTTTAGGGTTTAGGGGTTGAGGTTTGCTCGGCCGAGTCTTTGGTGTTGCTCGGCCGAGCATATCATTTTTCAGTTAATCTTTTTAACGATTTTTTGAAAAAAGTTAACTTTTATTTTTTTTTCAATTTTTTTTTTGGATAGATAAGACTTTTTTAAAATTAAGTTTACTACATACATTTTTTACAAAAAGGTTTATAAAAAAAGTTATGAATTTTTAAAGAAATGAAAGTTAACGGTTTTTTGAAAAAAGTTAACTTTTAATTTTTTTCAATTTTTTTTGGATAAATAAGACTATTTTAAACTTAAGTTATCTACATACATTTTTTGAAAAAAGGTTTATAAAAAAAGCTATGAATTTTGAAAGAAAGAAAACTTAACTTTTTTTAAAAGAAACAAGTATATAAAAGAAAAAAGGGACGGTACCCCTAAATTTTATTAATCAAAATAAAATTACAAAGAGGGAGACAACCAACCTTACCCTTTTATAAATAAGGGGGGACATTTAGGAGCCTTTACCTCAACCTAACTATTACAATTAATTAAAAATAAATCTAATCTAAAGTCTAAACTAATCTAATTAAAATAAAAATTAATCTAAAACATCATTCATTCATCACTACTTTCCGTGGAGTCCTCGACATCGTATTGATATCTTGGATCCAATAGATCCTCATCATAAGGCATGTCTTGTTGCCTTTTTTCCGCTCTAACCCAATCGCCAAGTAAAAGTTGATGTTCCAAGTTTTCACTTGTTAGTTGAGAACGTCTTTCATCCAAAACATTTCCACCAACGCTAAATGCCGATTCAACCGCCACCGTTGAAGCGGGAGAGGCTAATACTTCTTTAGCAACTATGGAAAGTATATGATAAATGTCTTTCCTTCTTGACCACCATTGTAAAACATCAAATTCATTTGAATTTGGATCTTGATTTAATTCAAAGTTTGTAGTGAAATAGGTTTCTAACTCCACGGGAAGGTTTGATGATGATGAAGATGAACCTCGAGAAGGACCATATTTTTTACTATACAAATTTGTAATAAAACTATATGGATCCCCACTAGTAAAACTTGGTTGGAGAGTAGAGGAATCATCTTCATGTTGTTGCCTTTGAGAAGTGTTTCCATATAAGACATTATACTCATTAAAAAGGTTAATCAAATCATTTTTTGTGTCATTAACAATATTTGACGGAAGTTCATAAATACCGTCACCATCGGGATATAATTTCATATAATAATAAGTTATAATGGACTCTAAATCATCTAATTTAACTCGGGGATCTAATAACTATGCAACCAAGAAAAGAGACGGAATAGTGTCAAAATATTTAAGCCACTTTTGTCTCATGTTAAAAATGCATTGGTTTAAAATAGGGCAATCTTTTAAATTGTCAAAAATAGTAACAATTGCAATACAATGCTCTAGCACCAAAACGGAAGTTGGATAATAAACTCCCGAAAAAGCCAAAGTAGCGGTATTAAAAATCTTTAACAATTCACATAAATTAATGCATGCATTCCAATGATGAGTAAATAGAGGTTCATGATAGCCAACTGACATAAAAAATTGCGTTAGGAGATCTTTATAAGCAAAACCATCGCTTAACATTTTATAGGTGGAATTCCACCTAGTTGGAACATCGTAAGTAAAATATTTGTCCGGCACAGTTTTACTTCTTAAAAACTTTATCCACATTTTCTCAAAATCTTTGTAAGCAATTAATCTTTTTTGGATTTTCCATGAATTATCTATCCAATGGCAAGTAACGCCCAAATAAGTATTTCTTTGCCAATGATCACTCCAACCATATGCACAAATTGAAACTTTATTTTCTAATTTTGATAAAACACCAATTAAATCTTTTTTATATCTTTCAACCACTCTAGTAATATCACGTACGAGATTCGTACGTGGTACTCTCGTGGCGGCGGGGTTCAAAGAAAGGCGAGCAAAATTTTCATAAAAATCACAATCCGCAAAATTAAAAGGAAGGCCTTTAACGCAAATAAATTTGGCTAGTTCATCCCTATAAACCCACTTGTCAAATTTAAAAAGGACGGAAGAAGGGGAAGACGAACCTTGTGCACCCGAACCCGAACTACGTTGAAATTGTAATTGAGTTTGCGAAGCGGAAATGCCAAGTTTCTCGGGATGTTTTGCCGCCAAATGCCCGTTGAGCGTCCCATGCCCTCCACCTCTTTTCCATGCGTAAGTCGCATGACAATAGTTGCAACATGCTCGAAAATTATAATCATCCTCGGCAGTAATTTTTCTTTTGCTGAAATGGATGGCGAAGGTATCGGATTGTGGCTCTCTTTCTTGTCGTTGTCCCCGAGGACCCCGACCCCGACCACCTCCCCTAGCTCGGCTGCCCCTACCACTCCTAGCATTACCACTTTCAATTTCAACTTGTTCTTCTTCCTCATTTTGTTGAATATTTGGATTTTGATGATCAAAATCATCGTTGGGGGAGGAAGAATCAACAACGAACTTGCCTAAATTGCTTCTTCTTTGATTTGCAGCCATTTGTATAAGAGAAAATGAAGTTTGAAAACAAAACGGAGCTTAAAAATGGATGAAAATGGAGAAAAGCACTAATTTCGTTAGAAAACTAACTGAAAATGGAACAATATTTAACTGAAAATTGGATGAGGGTTAGAGTATATGTGAATATTTGAGAGTAGAAGAGAAAGAGTAGAGAGAAATAAGGTGGAAATAAAATGGGAGGAGGAGGGTGATATTTATAGTTAGTAAATTAGGCAAAAAAAACATTTTTTTTTAATTTTTGACTGCCCAATAACAAAATTAACGGATAGTTTTTAAAAATAACGGCTAGTTTTTGAAAAAGTAGCCGTTGGAACATGTTCTGGCGTTATGCTCGGCCGAGCACCTCATATGACTCGGCCGAGCAGAACCTTCAGTTTGTTAATAACAAACTGGAAGGTTCTGCTCGGCCGAGCAACTCATATGACTCGGCCGAGCAAGTCAAAAACCGGCGGTTAACCGGCGGTTGACCGGTTTTTCAAAAATCTCAACCTTAACCGAACCGGCCAATAACCGGTTACGGTTAGCCGGTTCCGATTAACCGCCGTTGACCGGTTTTGACCGGTTTTGGCCGGTTTTCAACCTCCCGGTTGACCGGTTCGGTTTATAAAATGGACACGTCTACCCAAGTTTGCGGCGTTTTTTTTTTTGAACCGCTTTCTCGTATGAAGGGGTCGCCGCTTCACATCGGTTTGAAGACATCCGGTTTAAATTGAAAAACGAAGTCGCCACGCCATTTTGATTTCCTCAAAACTTTGAAAAAAAAGGATTAGGGTCTGAAGGTTAAGTTACTCCGTGGGAAGAACGTTTGGCGTTCACCCAAGAAGCCTTGCCGAAGCAAGTCTTCCTAGATTCAACTTTCGTGCTTGCTTTGTGCTTTCGTGTGTGTGTGTGATTTGAAAAGGGAGGAAATATGCCAAGTTGTCTTTCGGACATATAAACCATGAGTTGGTTATCACTCGGGATTTCTTGGATTTGATGTGTTCGGGATTTTGATCCCGTGCTCATCTTGGAATTATGATCATCATTATGTGACCTTTTTCGCCCTCGCGTTGGGATAATCAACCATGTTAGGCTTGGAAGCCTTAATGTTTTTTAAACCAACGTTCTTTGGGACAAATTCGTATGTGATCGAGATAGGGACCCGTTTATAGTCCAAGAATGAGACTCTTTAGAAAGGAAGAGCATTTTCCCATCAATTCTACACCTTGAGACGATTGGAGCTTAATAGGGACGTTTATGCTCGTCTAAAGTGATGATCGGAGATGTAGGGGCTTAGATTCGTCCATTTCTAAAGGGACTTCAACTATGACATATTTATGTGGAGGAAACGACGTAAAGATGAGACCTTTACACCGCTACGCCCCATGAGATGCTTCATGTACCAAAGAGAATGTTACGAGTGATAAGGGGAATATGTAAGACACTATTGAAATGAAGAGTGGGAGATGATGTAGAGAGAGAATGAGCCTATGTGAGAGATAGGAAGAGAGGAACCATCTCCATTAATGACATCGTTACTGGCATTGTAGGGTGTGTATAAGGCTAGGTTGGAGAGGTCATTGGTGATGTGGTTGATGGAACCGCTATCGATGATCCAGGAGGGAGGGGAGAGGGATTGTGGTAGGCGGCGATGTGGGCTTGGGGGTTTTGGTGGTTAAGGTCTGGGTTTCGGTTTTGGCGAGGTTGAGGGGAGAAGTTGACGGTGGGGTGGTCAAATTTGAATTGGCAACATTGGGATATGACATGACCAATGGTACTACAGTATTGGCACATACCCTTGAAGGGGAGGGGTGAGGGTTTATGGGAGGAAGAAGAAGGATTGGAGGTACGGAAGGAGCTGCGGTTGGGTGATGGGCGGGCTTGGGCGATGAAGGCGGTGGTGGGGAGGGGGTTAGTGGGGGTGGATTGTTTTATGGTGAGTTCATGTTGAATGAGTTTTTCATGGAGAGCTTCAACGGAGATAGGGTTGTCACGAGCGCGAGTTGAGTCTATAATGGGTTTGAAGGTTTCATAATCCAAACCTTTTAGGATGGTGTAGGTTATGTCTTCGGAATCCATGGGTTTGCCTAAAATGGCGAGCTTGTCGGTGTAGGATTTGACAACATTCATGTATTCCGAGATGGAGAGTTGGTTTTTGATGAGATTTGCAAGGTTGTCCTTTATTTGAAGGATGTGACCACGAGAGGGGTTGGCATATGTGATTTTGAGGGTGATCCAAGCTTCATGGAAGGTGGCGGCTTGATGGACTAGGGGCGCTACGGTGGGATCTAAGGTACCTATGAGAGCCCCAAGAATGAGGCGATCTTGGCGACACCATGTAATGGCGGCCGGGTTAGAGATAGATGTAGTGGTGGCGAGTTTAACCGGTTCATCGTCGATTTCAGCGACGGAAGGATTTGCGGTGGTGATGTTATCCTCGGGTTTGGGGTGGGTGCCATCGACAAACTTTAGAAGGTCGAGGCCAAAGAGGATAGATGTGATTTGGGATGCTCATGTAAGATAGGATAGAGGGGTGAGGGTACCGCAGTAGGATAAATTGACCAAGAAGAGAGGTTGGTCGGGTTCGGCGGTGTTGGAGATGGTGGAGGAGGAGGAGCCGACCATGGAAATAGAGGGGAGAGGCTGCTGAATTTTTGAGGGATTTAGGTTTAGGATCTTTAATGCTCTGATACCATATGAGAATTGAAAAACCCTTGGTTTATTATTCACAAGCTCCAAATATATATACAAGAGGGGGTCCTATTCTAATAAAGAAAAGTAGTTTTCTTATTCTAATCATAATACAAATATTTAATTGCCTAATTTAAATACATAAAAATATTTGCAAAGAATAATTTAGAAAAAATCAAACAAATAACTTAAAAAACTTTTAGGAGTAGTTTCCTTAATAGTCCTGGTCCTGTCGCAATTGAATTGCTTTTGATACTTTTGTGTGAGTGGGCAAAAGAAGATGACAACTAACTCAATAATTTCTGCTATTGTTGAGCCCGATATTTTGAAGGGTTTTCATTTCATCTGTAGTTGCAAACATGGGAACATAGAACTCCGTTTTGGTCCACAACACTACAATCACTTGTCTTTTTTTTTTTTTTTTTTTTGTCAACTACACTGAAATTACTTTTAATTTCAATATTTTTTCTTCTAGAAACATGTTTTTTACGTGATGAGTTTGAGGTTACTTGATTTGTATTTTACTTGTTTGAGAAAATTGTGTATGGAATCGTAATTACTTTATTTGTTTGGCTTTTTCTCCTTTTTCTTTTAATTTGACATTCATTATTTTAGGACGAAGTTAGTACCTAATTAAAAAATATCATGAAATTACTATTATTAAAGTTGTTGCTCCTCTGTTTTCACCATGGAGTATTTATTTGTCTGCCTATGGTGCTCCACCCAAAAGTGTCCTTGTATCACAAACTTTATTTGTTTTGCTTTTTCTCCTTTTTCTTTTATTGAAGACGAACGGAATAAAAGTGATGGGCTAGGCCCAACATATGAAGCCTAATTATTCAGACATTATTGCATCACATCCTTAGTGGGGCGACCCAGTTATTACCAGGATCAAGGCCCATCATCAAAGAGCAGTCGACCTAGCTCATTTTTCGACCTCCGTGGTACCGACCTAGCTTTGTCCGACATACGATCAATATCTCTCACGGGTATTATCCGGCTACATCAGTCAGTCAAGTCGACCTAGACCCATGCAGGCGATCTCGACCTACCAGATGTACGTCGACCTACTTAGTCATGTCGCATCACAAATCAGGAGTTATTTACGTACGTGATCTCCTACATGATTCGTTCCATGATTCTAGGGATTTCATGCAATCCTACTACAATTATAACTCATATCAACGCTTATAAATACATTACAACATCAATGGTTTTGAGGTAATAGTTATTTGTTATTTTGAATACATCTTGTTCATTATAATTTATAAGCTTATACACCATACTTACTCTCACGCCTGAGGGTCTAAGCCGGATACCATTCCGGCTAGTCGTGGGTTCCTTGTTTCAGCTCAAAAGCTAGGAGATCTGTCATGATTGCTGGACGTAGGAAAGAAATTTTGTTGAAACGGGCTATGTTGCTCCAAGGTTTGTTGGAGGTTAATGATGAGTTACTTGAGATGCCTGAATCTCCTAAGGGTGATAGGAGATCACATAAACCTGCTCCGTTTGTTACCTACCATAGGCGAGCTAATGGAAGTGCAAGATAAAATGGGAGTGCTAGACAGAATGGAGGCCCCAGGCAGTCAGCTGAGTAGCTGAGGATCGAGATGCCTCCTCGCTCTCACATCAACCTTGATCCTACTGTCGACCTAAGAGATGGGCTCAACCACAGGAGGGAGCAAGAGGCCGAGTCAGCCTCAATGAGGCCGCGTATGGACGAAAGGAATAGGCGCAGGTCGCCAGTAAGGTCGGTTAGGTCGCCAGCAAGGTCAGTTAGGTCGCACTCCCACATAGAAAGATGAGGTAGAGATATGACTCCACCAAGGACTGAGAGACAGAGGGCCTACACTAGGGGAGAGCCTCCCCGGGAGGAGAGACAAAGATCGAACAATGTCTCCTATCAGAGGAACGACCAGGATGCTAGAGAGCTGCTGAATCTGAAGAGAAGGTTGAAGAAAATGGAGGCCGAAAGAAAGGAGGAGGATGGAAAGGGTGAACGAAACTACAATACTCTTCGACCTTTCTCTAAAGAGTTGCTCGAGCTATGACCTCCCGTGGGTTTCAAGCTGCCTTCCTTAGACAAGTATTCAGGTGCGATCAACGCCCTGAACCATATGTAACACTTTGAGGCCACCATGTGTTTGATCTCTTTCGAGGATGATGTGCTATGCAAGGCACTAACCAGCACCTTCACAGGTGCAGCACTGACTTGGTTCCGTGGGTTGACGCCGGGTTGCATTACCTCGTGGGAATACATGAGGAGGAAATTTCTTGATCATTTCTCGACAGCTGGGGCCAGAAAGAAGACAGTCATCGACTTGAACAACTTGACTCGGGTCAAAACTGAGAGCTTCATGACTTACTACACAAGGTTCAAGGAGATGGTCGACCAAATAGAAGAGGACCTGACAGACAGGGAGGTTATCAATTGCTTCAGGAATGGGGTATCTTCTCCTGACTTAGACTACGAGCTACATGTTAGGAGAGTGACAACCAGGCAGGAACTGTTTGAAAGGGACTATGATGTGGCCATAGCTGAGGAGAGAAAGGAAAAGAAGAAAGAGAAGGGTTCCAAGCAATCTGAGGCCGGAGATTCGAATAAAGGGAACTAGGCCAAGCATAATGACAACAACAACAAGGGGAAAAATAGACAAGGACAACTGAGAGAGTGCTTGAGACTTTCACCCCATTGACTGTGAGTCATACTGAAATCATGAATTCTGTCGAGTTAGGCCCACCTGCTCCAATGAACCCAACAAATAAGTTCAGAAGGAACAAGAGCAAGTATAGTGAGTTCCACAAAGATATGGTTCATACTACAGAGGAGTGAATGAGTCTGAAACCTATCATTCAAAAATGGGTCGACAGTGGAAGGCGGGATAGGTTCGTGAAAGGAGCTCGACCTAGCGGAGGTGAGCGACCTGCAGGGGGTATGCCTGAGCCAAGGCAACCTCATTTGGATCTTGGGGTTATCACCGAACAAACTAGCAACACCACCCTGAAGCACAAGATTTTCCAGCTCGCCAAAGCTCCGTACGTCTGAAATTACCCGGATCCGGCTCGCGCGCGGGCCCTGGCATCTCGCATCGTTTCGAGTCGGGAGGTGACTCACTGCGTTTTCGTTTGTAGTGTCGCCACGCCGTTTTGATTTAGCCTAAAATATTGAGAAAAGGCTTAGTTTTAAAAAAAATGTTGTTGTGTGATGAGATTTTTGAGTTCGGAGGTCAGGTTATGCCTCGGGAAGAGAATAGCAGAGCTCACCCGAGTCGCCTGGTAAAAACGAGTCTTTCGGTACCCCTTTTTCTTTAAATGTTGTGTGTGTGTGTGTATGTGCTCTTTAAAAATGCATGCTGCATATGATGTCTACATTGTATACAATGTATTGAAATGTATTGAAATAGTAATGGAAGGAAGGCTTACCAATGTTTGTTCGTGTCTGTCTTCCGCTTGGGAATAGTGTTTGAGTGTTGAATAGTGTTCCGAGATGGACCGGGATGGTGTCGGGACGTGCCGGTGTCTGCGGACAAAGCTTCGGCGTTCCTCGCGATTGTCAGATGTGTACTCGGGCAGAGTTTGGCGTGCGTTGGGATCGCAGGGATCGTTGACTGGACCCAGGTAGAGGTTCGGCGTGCGTCGGGATCGTCGGTTGTGCTCGGAATGGGCCGGGACAACTCGGGATGGATCGAAATGCCTCGGGATGAACCGAAAAGGCTTCGGGATGGATTGACAGGGCTTCGGGATGCCTCAGGAGTGCCTTGGGGCAGCTCGGGAGCATCTTGGGAGCACTCGGTAGTGCTCGGCAGGGCTTCGGAATACCATGAGGGGCCTCGAAATGCCTTGGAAGGAATCGAAAGGGACCGGGATTGCCCTGAAGGGTCTTAAAAGTCTGCCTGAAGGCTGGGGGGAGAGGGAGAGAAGAGGAGGTGTGTAAAAAATGAGAGGGGGAGCCCTCTATTTATAGGCTTGAAAATTTGACAAAGTGGTCCGCACGGACCTTGCTTGCTGTAAGTACCCAAATCCGGATCGTCAAAATCCGTCAGAAAGTTAACCGAAATCCGTTAACTGGCCCGCTCCAGGTTAACCGGAACTCGTTAAACTCCCCGTTGCCAAGCCAACGAGACGTCCCGGGACTGCCCTGTGCATCCCGACGTCGAAGCGTACTTAACACGTGTCATCTCACGAAAAATTATGGCTTTTCCTAAAAAACGCACTTTCCGGCACTTTCCGGGGGTGTTTCGGACATTTTCCGGACTGTTATTTTAAAAACGGACAAAACCGGGACCCGGGAACAAACTCCCACACATTTGGTGAGTCATGGGACACGTGGCAGCCATGCCACAGCCTTCCCATCACCCTTCAATCAGAAATCAAAGGGAAAAGACTAAAATACCCCTGGTAAACGATCCTATGTCCCATTGGACTCCTGCGCAAACTTTCTGAAATTGCCAGCAAGCCCCTCAAAGTTCCAAAATACCACAAAACCCTGGAAATCAGTCTAAGTCCGTCCGGACTCTTACTGCATTTTTCACCCTATAAATAGGAGGGCTGTCAAAGCCAAAACAACAACATTTTTACTCCAAAAAATCACTTCACCCACGGCCCAAACTGAGTTTCACCCCTCCTGAGCTCCCGTTTTGTCTCGATTCACGTGAAACTTCCGTATTTCTATCAAATACGCCCCTCACCACTCCAAAACACCTTTCCAAACTACTTTCCGTGTCCCGTACACACCCCCGAGCCAAAGGAGTCGACCCTAGCCATAGGTATAACTCCCTCTCTCTGATCTCTCGTTTCATCTCGATTTACGCGCCAGTCGATACAACCGTTTCGAACCACGTTATTGAAATGTAGACGCCTCCGTGTAACGGGGTCCGATACGTTTTAGCCCCTCGATCCTCTTCTCTTCCCGTAAGAGAAGTAATCACGCGTTAAAACGGCGTTCCGACCCCGTTCCGTTTACTTTTTATGTCATTTAACATTCCGGATCGATCGATCCGTCGATCGTCATTTACTTTCTGTCATTTACAATTCCGAGCCGTTTTGGCTCGTTGATCGTCATTTACAATTCCGAGCCGTTTTGGCTCGTTGATCGTCATTTATGATTCTGGATCGTTTGATTCCGTTGATACTGCTTTAAATACTGTCATTTACAAAGTCCGACCCGTTTGGATCGTGATAGTATTTACTTTTCAAAGTCCGAGTCGCAACCCGATTCGTTGATTGCATACCATTTAATACGCTTTTTCCCGTAAAAATCGTTAACAATGTAATGCCCGGTTCAAAACCGGAGTTCGTCCATCGAATTCTCTTTCAAAAACGCGCGAAATAACGTTTGGCATCCGAACGCTCATCTTCAAACTAAAAGCCGCCAATTGACACTCAAAATCATTTAATACGCTTTTTCCCGTAAAAATCGTTAACAATGACTCGCCCGGTTCAAAATCGGAGTTCGTCCTTCGAACTCTCTTTCAAAAAGCTCAAAATCGACGTTTGCCACGCGAACGCTCATTTCAAACTCAAAACCGACGTTTGTCATTCAAACGCTCGTCTTTTCAAACAAAGTCACCTAATCAACGTTTGACATTCAAACCAAGATTAAGCTTGTCATTCAAGCCCCCCATTTCAAAATGCAAACACACACACACACGCACACGTTTTCGAGAAAGGTAGAAAGACTCGTCATACGAGGCGTTTCGGGTGATCTCGTAATACTCTTCCCGAAACGTAACATGACCTCCGAACCTAACAATCTCTGGTACTCAAAGCTTTTTACTCGTTTTTGCTACCAATAAAAATGACCCCCGTTTTCAAAGCCTTTTCCTAAGTTTTTGCTACCAATAAAAACGACACCATTTTCACTAAAGCCGTTTCTCAACGTTTTGGGCTCAAAATACAAAAACCGCGTGGCGACTCCTCATTTTCCTTCCCATGAAGCGAGGTCTCAGACACCAAAGCCTCCGCGAAAGACAACCGCCTTTCCGCGTCCGCGTCCAAAAATTCGGGTAATTTCAGTTGGCGACCCCGCTGGGGAAATGGATACTTTTTTCAAATCTGCCATTGTTTTCTAAAAAAGCCTTCCGTGGGTCAAACTTTCGTTTACCCTTCCTCATTTTCGCGTGCGTGTGTTACTTTAAACCTCGAACGGTTTTTTTCCAAGGCATTACATTGTCGTCTTTTCAAAATCATACCATGTTTGTGCATCCCCATTCATGTTTGATTTTCATTGCTGTCTTTTGAACTGCGCATCAAAATGCTTTAAGACACATTCTGAAAAATATCTGTTTTACTCAGAAAAAAAGAATTTTAGAGACCGCACACTACTCGCACTTGCTGCCTCGGTACACCGCACTTCACGTGCACTTGCTGCCTCGGAACACTGCACACTACAACCCGTAACCCGGGATGGCCTTATCAGTTGCACCCCGATTGGCCTGCCAGATGCCTTTCGGGGGCGCACGGGGTCGTCCCAAACATCCCATCCTAGCCCGTGTAAGCCATGCACTCTTTGTGTCACACTTTGTCCAAGACCCCGGTTGGGTTTTGGCTTAGCTCGTGTCATAAAGCCTAAGTGTATGTTTTTTACGGGCCGCCCCGAGTCAAGCTCGAGAGGTTGAGACCGAAGGTCGTTCCCGACCCGAAGTCTTGAGCTTTTTAGCCTTGACTTTGACGCGGAGCTCGCAAAAATATACCCGAAGGTTCAATGTGACGCCGTGTCACCAAACCTCGCCGTATGCACCGTGCCGCCCACAACTTGGCCAACGCCAAAAGCTAAGGTCCCTCGCGCAAGCGAGTCAGGAGAGGTCATGCCGAAATTTTGGCACGATCCCCGCCTTAACTTAAGGACGTTGACTTTAACTGTGGCCCGTGCGTCACATACGTTGAAAGTTTGCGTGATCAGCTAGCCTTAAGTTCACTTTTTCCTTTGTCGGTGGAACTCGCTTGCCTTATAAGACCTCGCTCGGGATAGTCCATCCCGAGAAAGATGATCTACAAATGGAAACGAGGGGCGTATAAGCGTAGTGACGAGATCCACTGATTAGAGCTCTAGGATTAGTTGCGAAAAAGAAGACTCGCTCTTTTCCAACCGATTAGGACTCTGAGAAAACACACTTTAAGTAAACATTAATCGGTAACTGCACATTGCACAAGCCCGAAACCTTGAGCCAAATACCCTTTTCCGAAGCCTAAACCTTTCCTTTCGTTCCTGCAATGAGCAGAAAGTGGTTCAGATTTCCGGCCGCCTCGCGGGAATCACCGTTACGGCGCCGATGCTTCTTCGGTTCCCTCAGCTTTCCTCGGAATTTCCGACATGTCTAGCTCACCGAGAAATCGTGACGGGACGGACCCCGCCACCGGTAATGTATATGACTTTGGAAGAAGCCATCCATGCTTGTGAGGTTCACAAGAGGCGAAGAAGATCGCCAGAATTTCGTGGTACAACTTCGAATGAGCGAGGTATAGCGGCTATCCCGGTCCGACGGTACTTTTGTCCTGGCCGAGGATGACGATTCCCCAAACCCGTTCACCAAACCTTCAACCAGGTTCCTCCCGCCAACATATGGGATGACTTCTAACCAAGGAAACAAATGACCTAGGCTCCACGTTGCCACCTCTCAGGCAACCCCTGTCATATTTGGCCACCCAGTGCTAACCCCATCACTCAATACCACCGGGCGCACATTGACCATCTTAGGATGCAAATATCCCTCAATATCCTCCCGGGTTCATCCCGTTGCCTATACACGAATCCCTAAACACCGGGGACAAACCCCAATACAGTTCAGAAAAGGCCCCCATATATCCGCATATATCAAGCCTTCCACCTCCAATCACTACCGCTCACGTGGTAGCACCCGGCGCCGAGCCTCACAGTCCACCACTGGACCCAACCTTAGCCTGGATGGTTGAACAGATGAAAGACCTGAAAGCCACCATGAGCAACTCAAAGCAGGAAATGCTCAAATCCACAGATCCGGGAATGGTCACGCCTCTCCTAGCCAAGTTAAGAATGTCGGAGATGGACCGATTCGACGGAACCGAATGTCCTCAAACGCAAGTCGACACCTACGTTCTCGGCATGAGAGCGAAAGGAGCAACCCTCCAGCAAATGGCCTACCACTTCCACCATACGCTCAAAAGTTTAGCGTTACGATGGTTTCTGACGGTCAAGCCTGCGGATCGCCACACCTGGGATCAGATCAGTAACATCTTCCTGGAACGGTACCGATCCAACTTAGAGTGGGAGACGAGTCGCGAGGACTTAATCACCACTGAATGTATGCGATGAAAGCGTCGGAGAATTTTACAAGAGGTGGAGCTGGAAACTCTCTGAGATCATGGAGCCACTCTCCAAGGATGAACAGATGCGGATCTTCAAGTCCTGCTTAAGACCGTCCATCAGAACTCTCATCAGTCACCATTTCTTCCTGCATCTCGGGCCATGGTCAATGTCGGCTCACGCCCGAGAAGGATCTCAAGGAAAAGTTGGCTCTTTGCACGGCCCATATAGATACCGCTCAGCAGTTGCATTCAATCCCGCACCGGCCCCCGACAAAGGGAAAGATACGTTTGTCAACTACATCCATCAGGGACAACAGTCGTGCGACAGAAACCCAGTCCCACAAAGCAACAATTCTACTCAGAAGTAGCCTGCCGTACACTTCGACAAGTTGGACATGCCACTGAGCAAGATGCTGGAAGGGTTAATCAAGGAAGGTCTCCTTAAACCCGTTGCAAATTACAAACCCAAGAATCCCGTAGTCAACGCTGACAAGAGCAAATACTGCGCCTTTCATCAGTATCACGGCCATACCACAGACAACTGTGTGGGGTTACGATACGAAATCCAGAACTTGATAGAAGAAGGCAAATTAGAGCACCCCCGTGGGCCCAATACAGTTGGAAACCCTTTTCCGAACAATAACAGTGTGAATTCCATTAGGTGGGTGCCTAAGAGGATTGCCGCAGAACCAATTTCTCCGCCTCTTCCAGCCGGGTCCTAATCTAATGTCCACATCAGCTACGATGTTTGTGACTGCTCCGCCTGCCTGGAGTACGAGTCCCAAGATATGGTCCAGAGCAATCCTCCGAGAAAACAGAAGAAGAAGTCCTCTCAACAGATGCTGAGAGAAAGATATGAAGCTGGAGACACCAGTGTGGGTATACTCGGAGAGCCATCCGGGAGGTTCGACTACTACGTACTCTACTCCACGGAGTCCTCATTTCCTCCAGGCCATGCAGCCTTTAGAGCGCATAAGGGTGGAAAAGCCGAAAAGTCCCGAAACCGTAATTCAGACCCTGTGGCTCGAATACCTCAGATCTTGGTAATCTACCGCTATCTGAAGCCATACCCGCGGGATCGCCTAAGATTCAACTTGTCCAGCCTTTCCGAGCACGGACAGGCAAAGGAAGATCAAAGTCGGCTTGGCACTCGTACTCGATCAACGTGCTAACTAAGGGCGGCAACCGCCACAAATGTTTCAACGCAATCCCGAGGCCCCAAAGAAAGGCTTTACCTCGCAAGAGGAAGACAGAAATGGATGGCTTGATGACTCTCCTTCTCCGGATAGAGACGAGATCTACGATTCCCGATCGTATGGCAGGCATGATCACGTTACGTGACGATGACCTACCGAGAGATGCCTCGGGGCACAACGAAGCTCGTACATCACTCTCAAGCTCAATACCATATCACTCCCCGGGAGTATTGGTGGATAACGGGTCGGCCGTTAACGTCCTCCCTCTTAGCATGACGCGAGCCCCGCGCATCAACGAAAGCCATCTCGATTCCGTCTACCCGGACTATCAAGGCCTACGACAAAGACATCTCGCCCCATCCTGGGGACGGTGACTTCCGGAACTCGGTTCGAAACCCAAATGGTGCCAAAGAAATTTCACGTGATGGACATTCCATCCGAATTCACGGCCCGTTAGGACGCCCTTGTCGCATCACATGAAAGCCATAGCCTCCACTCTCCATCAATGCGTCAAGTTCATTAACCGGCAGGAGATCTTGAAATCATTAGAGGGACAGGTTTCCTCATTGAAATGAAGTCGAGGCAATGACCCAAGCGTTCCCGCCCACTGTGCACGGGGCTACCTCCTTCAAACCAACCAAGGGACTATCGGGGCAAATCTCATCGAATCCCTCGGAGTCCGGAGGTGCTAACTATGTCAACGTACTTGAGCGTGCAGACCTGTATGATCCGATACATCAAGTTCAACTGTCGTTTCTAACATTTGGAGGCAGATTGGAAAGAAACACTGAGCATCGCCATAATGCGGGCACGTAAACCCCCTGTCTCCAATCGGAGATTTGTCAGCATTCTTCAAACCAACTCTCTGGCCCCGCCAGGCGAAGAGATCTTCTTGATAAAGGTCAACAAGCACCGTCATACTCGTCTTGAATGTTTGGACGTCGTATGGGATGTCCTCCACGAGGAACTACCCGCTATACCCCTCTTCTCCAATGAAGGGCATGATGTTTTCCTGGCAGCTCCAGCAACGCACCCGGACGCGATACGTCCCTACGTTTGGGTTGAGCCGTCAGACGACGACGAATCAGGACTCTCCGGAGTCGAGGATACGGCAGACCCGCGGGCAGATCTCTGCATGAGGTTAACAAAACCGGACTCCCAAGGGTCCTGGGAGGATGGGGACGGATCATTTCCGCACTCAAATTGAAAGGCCAACTCAGGGAGGAAGGTCTATTCAAAAGAAACAAGAGGAAGATGGAAATTCGTCTCGAGCAACTACTCAGGGAAATTCCACAGACCGCGGCATTCGTTTACAAAAACGATCAGCCTGGGACAAAGAACCAGTCACATGGGCAGATGTTCGGGAAGCCGTGTACTCACCTTCTGACATACCCGCCACTCAGATAAAGCAGAAAAGAAAGCTCTCCCCGATGGAAGTTTATCTAGACTGCCGCACGCAGTTCAAAGTAGCACTGGCTGTTCTCACATGGGAGGAAACGCAAGCACTAACTCTCGAAGCAGGCTCTGCTCCAAGAAAGTTGATTTGGGCCAAAAGCGGAGGAAAATTAGCAAACCATGAGTATCGCCAGACCCAACTCCAGAATGCCCTGAGTATGCTCAGTAAGAAGGAAAGGAGCGCGGTATATCATGAAGAGATCAAGGAGACTGTTCGCTTGAGCCAGGAACTCTCCAAACTCCCTCGGAGGGTCAGCAACGCACAGTTCAGTTCAGGCAACCATTGTTACGCACTGACGTTCGAACAGCTGCGGCAATCCGTAAACTACCTCCCCGTGGAGGCACTCAAGCCAGTATCCTGGGACAGAATCCGTCAAGCTGCCGAAGCTCCCGGGAATACATCTACAATCAACGAGCTGAGGGAAGACATATGGCTCTATGCTACGAGGAATCCTCCTCTAACTATGGCTCAACTCATAGCGGCCTGTTCAGAAGGAACCAAACCTGATGTCAGCGTTCTAACCCGATCGGGTCAAATTCATGCATTATCACCTAAGGCCACTAAAAAGCCTGCGGAGCCAGAACTGCAACCCAGTCTGCCCGAAGACGCAAGTTCCGTGAAAGAGGACCCGATCCTCACTCAGCTCAAGCAGACTCAAGCGAACATTTCCCTTTGGTCTCTGCTCACCTCTTCATATCCTCACAAGCTCAAGCTAGTGGAAAGCCTGGCCCGTACCATGGTCCCCGTGGGCCTTGACCCCGCACGAAGTCATTCAGATGATCGGCAACATCCACTACGGCAACATTATCACCTTCACAGATTTGGACCTTCCAAAATTTGGGGCTGATCACAATGAGCCGCTCTACATCACAGTCCAGCTGGACGAGCGTCGCCTCCCCGCGTGTTGGTAGACGGAGGTTCCGGAATGAATGTCTTGCCCGCCAATATGATGGACCTGCTTGACATCAAGCCCACAGATCTGAAGCCTTCAGTCCACACTGTCAAGGCCTATGACTCTACTTCCCGTCCTGTTCTCGGGGTTGCTACTCTTAATATATGGTTCGTCAAGAGGATGATCCCCACCGAATTTCAAGTGTTGGACATTCCAATCACTTTTACAGCCATCCTGGGGCGTCCCTGGCTGCATCAAATCAATGGCGTGGCATCCACCCTTCATCAGTGCCTCAAGTTCATGCAAGACAACGAGCTAACCACAGTCTACGGCGACAGCGTCACCACCGAGGGGACCAGCACCAACGACATTCCAGTGTTAGAAATCAATCATAGTGACGACATGGCATTAACTGGATTCACTCTGGAGACCTCCAAGATCCAAATATGCAACGTGAACCTTCCACTGTCTCACGACAAGATCCCTCCTGCCATGAAGATGATGAAACGCATGAACTTCATCCCAGGACTAGGGCTTGGTAAAAGGTTACAGGGCCAGCATCAAGTCATCGAAGTCAAGGACCACACCATGGTATAGGGGCTTGGCTACGTGCCAACACCGGCTGACATCAGGGAGAACAAAAGGCTCGCCCGCACCAAGGCAGCAGCCCGCAAAAGGGGAACCTCCGATGGCACACCCAACCTCCGACCTTACAGTTTTGACCTCGCTCATTACTTCACCAAGGGAACCAACAGCAGAACTGAGGGGACCGACAAGGGAACCAACAGCGAGCGAGGGGACCGACAATGAACCGACAAGCGGGCGAGGGACCGACGGTGGAGCGATAAAGATGAGAAAGAAGCAGGGATAGTCAGCACCGAGACTACAGAAAGGATGGAACAGCTAGCACGGGACCTCAAGCGTTTCAGAGGACTCAAGGCTAATCCAATTAGGGGAGCGTTCCTCGACATAACTGCTCTACCTGGACCAACTGCCACCACAGTCCAACATGAGTACACATTCAAGGGAATCCCAGACTTGGAGGAGCAACTCAAGGTACTCTCCACGGAAAATAGATTGTTCAGATCAGCCGCCGAGGCCACATTCGAGACAGTAACTCCAAAGCAGAAGGAACCAGAATTCATAGAAGACGCTCTCAGTGGACCGGCTCTCTGAGAGTCTTTTTGAAGAAGTCATGGAGGTGCCAAACCCGATTGACACAGGCTCAAAAATAGCATGATTGCCATGGTTGGGACAGCGAAGCCAAGCCTCTCGATCCCGAACCCTCATTAAGCATCCAGAATGCCGAAGAACTGGGTTACTTTCACCGGACGAAGGGCAAGCCGGGCGAAATGGAAGACAAGGCGGGCTTGCACCCACATCTCCCTTAACCCGGTCTCAAACTCCGCCGAGTCGAGTCCTTGTAAAAGTCCAGTCCTGCGAGTCGTCCAACGGCCTTACGCCGGAAGACTATGATAATGTAGCCAACCATGTATCTCCGTTCTCGTTTAATGAAAAGTCGACCTTTCAGAGTATCCTCTCATTGCCACTTTAACAGCGATATGTTAACAAACAACTTAAAAGACGTTAATAACTCAATTGATAAAGAAGCGAGACACATTAAATGAACAATATATTAGAGAAGTTCTCGAGCGTGTAGTTGACCAAGAGGACAACCGGGCCCAGCTGCCAGAAGAGGTTATGACCAAAGTGAACACAGGGTCAATGCAAGAGCCTAAAGAGACACAGTGGGCGGTTTCTTTGCCGATGCGAGAAAAAGAAGCCACGATAAGCCTCCTCGGGAGTATGTTGACGTGTTCGCCGGTCATACCGGGACATGCCGAACTCGATCCCTCGATCGTGGAGCACAGAATTCCCTGGATCCCGAATCCAAGCCTGTCAAACGAAGGCTGCGCTAGATCAAGCAGTGGTCTTTGCAAGTAAAAGAAGAGATTGAGAAAATGCTCCGAGTTTGTTTCATCGAGTGATTGAGTACACGACTTGGCTCTCCAACATCGTGACGGTCACCAAGGCCGATGGAAAGGTCGAGATGTTTGTGTGGATTTTCCGGGATCTCAACAAGGCCAGCCCTAAAAATGATTTCCCACTACCTAACATCGACATGCCGGTCGACACCACGGCAAATTTCGAAGTAAAGTCCTTTGTGGACGGGTTCGTTTGGATACAACCAGATCAAGATGTTCGAGGAGGATCAAGCCAAAGCTGCTTTCACCACTCAGTGGGGGACATGCATTACACGGTCATGCCGTTCGGTCGAAGAACGGCGGGGCTACTTACCGGCGGGGCTGCAGCGGCCCTATTCCATGGCATGATTCACCAGGAAATCGAAGTATATGTCGACGACATGATCATCCGCTCCATGGGATCGGACATGCGGCACATGACGGATACGAGGAAGTTCTTCAACGGACTCGAGAAAACACTCCATGAGATTGAACCTGCGAAGTGCACCTTCGGTGTCAAGCGCGGCAAGGTGCTTGGGGTACATGGTTACGAGAAAGGGGTATCGAAGCGAATCCCAAGAAAATTAAGGCCATCATCGACATGAAGCCGCCTCGGACTCGACGACAGTGAAAAGCTTCATGGGAAGACTTCGAGTACATCGGTCGCTTCATCAACCAGTTGACATCTCTCTGCGAGCCCATATTTAAACTGATGAAAAAGAATGCCGACATCAACTGGGACTCCAAGTGCCAGACAGCTTTCGAGAAAATCAAGACCTACTTGGTGAATCCCCCAATTCAGTGCCCGCCACATGAAGACAATCCACTACTCACATGTCGACGATGAGACACGTCAATCGGAGCAATGCTGGCACAAGAACGAGAAAGATTCCAAGGTTGAGCATGCAATCTACTTCGTGGCGGAAGCTTCAAGGAAGTGAACTCGGCTACTCGGCGTTAGAGAAAACTTGTACCGCCTTGGTATGGGTAGTCGGGAAAGCGAAACACTACATGCGGTCACATTCGGTGCTCCTGGTCTCCAAAATGGACCCCGCCCGATATCTCTTTGACAAGCCATCCTGTCAATGCGACTAGCCAAGTGGTCATTCTTCTGGGCTGAGTTCGACATCAAGTACATGGTCGGAAAATCAACAAAGGGCGAGTCATGGCGAGATCAGTGGCCGACTTCCCAGCAGGTGAACTGAAGGTCACGATCTGATTTCGGACGACGGAATCTTTTCACTCTGACAGGCGCAAACCGCGGCAACTCTTCTTCGATGGGGCGGCCAACAAAGAGGGGAATGGTATTGGAATGCTCCTTGTCGATCCCAAGGACGAGCATACTCCCATAGCCATCAATGAATTTTGAAACAACCAACAATGCGGCGAGAATACGAAGCACATGTGCGGAGTGCGGAAGCCGCCCTCGAGCGCAATATCTCGAACTAGATGTACACGGAGACTCGACGTGATCATCAATCAAGTGTCCAACTAATGGAAGACGGTAGATTCTGGCCTCCAAAAGTACCACACGTACATGGAGGAGCTCATTGCTCAGTTCAAGGACATCTCTTTCCACTATTTGCCAAGAGACAGGAACCGCTTCGTAGACGCCCTGGCAACCCTCGCCTCTCTTGCAGAAATTCCCGATGGGAAAGCAGTAAAACCCCTCAAAATAGGCAGACGGGAAACACCCGCCTATTGCTGTGAGATCGAAATGAAAAAAGAGACGATCGACGAGCCCTGGTACAATCAGATTTACCAGTACCTTCAAAATGGAGAAGCTTCCTTCACTAATGAAGATGGAAAATACAAATTAGGGATCAAAGCCAAAAACATGATGGCATTAAAATGCCTGGCATCCCATTTCGTCATTCTGGGGGGGTATGTTGTACAAGAAGCGCCACCAAGGGCCACTCCTTCGGTGTGTAAACAAAGAAAAAGCCAGCGAGCTAATGAATGAAGTTCACAACGGAACCTGCGGTCCGTACATGAACGCCCGAGCATTGACACAGATCATTCTCCATATGGGATACTATTGGATATCGATGGAAACAGACTGCATTCAGTTCGTCCGAAGCTGCGACAAATGTCAACGGTTCTCCAATCTCAATAACATCCCTCCTCACGAACTCTATTGCATGACTACACAATGGCCTTTCACCACATGGGGAATCGACATCATCGGCAAGATCACCCCGCCAGGGAGCAATGGTCACGAGTTCATTCTAGTCGCAGTCGACTACTTCACCAAATGGGTAGAAGCCAGATCGTACAAGGTACTGAATTCTAAGAAGGTGGTCGAGTTCATCCGAGAGAACATCATGTGCCGATACGGAGTGCCCAACGAGATCATATCCGACAATGGGACCCACTTCGAAGGAGATTGTGACCAACTAGCGACCAAATTCGAGTCACGCGTCACAAGTCTTCTCCTTACTGGACCACAAACCAATGGTGCAAGAGAGGCACCCAACAAGACTCTCGCCATGATAATCGGGAAGATGACCACCGGGGTCGGACTGGCCCAAAAAGCTACATCTAGCCCTCTGGGGATACAGAACATCAGTCAGAACCGCCACAGGGGAGACTCCGTTCGCACTCACCTATGGAATGGAAGCGATGTTACCCGTGGAATTGGAAATTCCATCCCTCCGAGTCCTCTTGGAAAACGGGATCAATGAAGTCAAATGGCTACAAAGCCGTCACGACGAACTTGCTCTACTCGACGAGCGTAGATTGAAAGCCATGGAGCACACTCGAGCCTACCAGAGCAGAATGGCCTGAGCATTCGACAAGAAAGTCAAGATCCGAGACATCAGAGAAGGCGACTTGGTGCTAAAGGAAAAGCCTCCTACGCAGACTAATCCCCTCGGAAAGTGGGAGCCTACCTGGATAGGACCGTTCGTGGTACAAAGAATCTTCTCCGGAGGAGCCATGAAGTTAGCAGATTTGGACGGGAATCCTTTCGTTAACCCCGTGAACGGAAACAAGCTCCACAGATACTTCATTTGAGGAAGAGCACGAGTCAACTCTCCTTCCCCATACACCGTCCCCTCAATAAAATTAAAGTGCTAAAAGAGTAATACCCAACTGGATACATTCCCTCTAAAGATCCAGGTAAAAAATAGGGTCGCACTTCTTTTGTCTTTGTTTTTCTCAAAATCACCTAAAAGTGTCGAACTACGGTGACCTGAGCCCCTTAGTCCAATTGTAAAATGGGAACGTAGGCAGCCATCATTGGTTCGGTCTAAAAAAAAATACAATAAGCATCAATTGCTTGTGTTTCGAAATACTCTTTTCATTTAACCTACAAATTCATAACGGTTAAAACAATCTTTGATGAGTCCAAGCATGGTCAACTCTTGACTCGCTACACGCTAGTAAAACTACAATAAAACATTAATCAGTTAATGTGTCTGCAATGACAATGGGTGGATACTCTGGACTCCCTCCCCACATGTATCGGCTACCGGTCGCCATCCGGCTTATGCCCAGGAACGTCTCGCCCAAGACCAACGGCACGATGTCTCCCTCGCTCACGGCTTTGCCTCACCGAGTCCGGTTACTGCTTGTGATGGCACACACCCGAGAGACGTGAATGTGAACAAAGTAGCAATCGCGCCTGAGCAAATGCGTCCCACGCAAAGACGCTCCCCTCAGCTCCGGCAAATCTTTTGGGCAGCCCCGAAATGTCAACATAATCAGTATCCAGTATCAGCATCCCGTATGCTTCTCCAACCGAGATACCAAGCAGAGACACTAGCTTCTCAATAGTGGCCATGCCACCAGCATACGGAAGAACTAGCTGTTCCGTCTCAGGTCCTCCCAGAATGGCCCGGAAATCTTCGAACGTAGGAGTGATTTTGTCGTACGAAAAGTTGTACACGTTCCTCCGTACGTCCCAGAAGCGAGACGCGGCTCTCAAAAGATCCCAATCTGGCATGAGCTCCTTCAAAGCCCAAACAAATTTCATCCCGTAACAGCCTTCGAAAAACCTTTGTTCTGCCTCGTGTGGTTCCGTACCCACGACTGAAAATTGTCCAAGTATCGCTCTTGCATCCGAGACGATAGCTTAGGAAAGGGAGCCATGACAGAAAGTGAAGGAAACCTAAGAAATTTGAGAGAATTCAGCTAACTGATCAAAAGCAATGCGCAGTTTCTTACAAATTGCAAAGCTGAAACTGCAATTTAAAGAATCTGGAAATTCACTTTTAGTCCGGCCGGACTCCCTCTGCAGTTGACTTGGTCAACTCTGCAGCCAGCTGCTCCTGAATTGGAAACAATTCCAAACAACTCCCTATTCATGCCTTTATAAAACCTGCGTGCTCCCCTGGTTTTAATTAACCAAAGCTAACACCTTTTCCGCCCCCGGGCTCGTGCAACAGTGCAAATAATTAATAATCAGTGCATATAGGCTTAATTTTTGACCCGTTAAATTTTTAATGCATGTTTCATTTTGTTTATTTTTGATCAACCTACTTGCTTATTTGTCGAAAATAAAAAGAAGGTAATCATTAAATAGATGCGCGAAATACAGGTTCCGCCCCACGGGCGCCTTTTCAAATACAGTTCAAATCAAATCGTTCCAGAAGATACATACAAAAAAAAAGAGAGAAAGAAAGCAGTAAAGGAAGGACTACTCCGAGTCCTGCTCATCATCCGAGCACTCGACGCACTGCTCCGCCGCTGCCGGATCCGTCGCAAACAAGAACTCGCCAAATTCCTCCAGGCGGGAATATGCAAAAGGCCTCCTCGGCGTCTGCGAACTCGAAGACTCTCCCCTCTCGTGCCCCGAGTGCGAAGGAGGATAAGCTCCAAACCCAGCCTTTCTGCCCGCGAACTGGCCAAATCCCTGTGCAAAGTCCTCCCCACCAGCCGTGGGAGCAGGCGAACCTCTCGGCCTAGACGGCCTCGGCTCACGGACATCCATGCTCTTCCGGGAACTACACCGCATGAACGCCACGAGCCTCCTAGCGTAGGCGGCCCACCCGTCCACCTGCCTCATAGCGTCGTTGTACGTACGGCCAGACACCTGCGAACCAGGAAGGTCATCAGAAAACAAGCAGAAAGTACAGATGCAACATTTACAGAATGCTACTATCAAATGCAGAAAATCAAAAAAGGCACTCACCGAAGTGTTGGGGTCAACCCTGTACCGTGGTCTCGGCTCATCCGGAATCGGGATCACCAGCCGCCTGCGTGAACCATCCAGCCCCTCGTACGCCAGCCTAGCGCGTGGGAGCGGGAGATCTCGGGGATATCCAGGGCCATCGCCCTCCCTGTGCTGCACCTGTGGGCTCCTCAACCTCATCCTCAAGAAAGTCTCATAGTCGGCCCCCGCTATGATGTACTCGGTATAGAACACGCCCTGTCTATACCTCTCTAACTCCTCCATCGGCATCTCCAGAGGATGCTGCATGTGCATAGGAGGATCCACTGGCACCAACGGAATGACCCCGGGTCGTGCTGACGTGTCACCCGCTCCCCCAGATACATAGCGTCGCAATGAAGTCCCACCAGGAGCTTCCTCTGCCGCATCACCTCGCTAGCAATCTGAACCGCGACAGTGTGGAACCGACTCCACCAGGTCAGCTGGATCCTCTCAGAGAACTCCCGGTCCAGGGCCTGGGACACCTCCTCGTATGACACCCGAGTACCCACTCTCGACGAGACCGGCTTCTTCGCTCTCTTCTGCCAAACCAGCATGGCAGGGAACAGGGGTCGATACGCCTCCCTAATGTCCCACTCCTGCGGACTGAACACCTCATAGCACCAGACCTGCCAAGCAAATGGAAAGTTATGTCAGCTACAGAGCAGATACATACGAGTACATAAAAGAGACAAGGAAGAGAAAAAAAAAGAGACGTGAACTTACATCAAAGACAGGTGTGAAGCAGCTCAGGGAGTTCTCCTCTCCCCGCGAGAACCTGTCCAAGGCATGATAGAGCTCGGCCAGTCCAGCCTCCCCCCATGCGAACCCCCTCACGGCGTCCAAGTCTGTCAGCGACCCGAGCAGAGGGAAGTGACAGGATGTGTCGAAAGTCGGGAACAAGGTCGCTGACAACGCGAACCAAATGAACCCTCGAGCCAGGCGCTCTGCGGTCATCCTCAAAGATCCAGCCAAATAATTGGCGATACCCGCCTCCAGATGCCTCTCCATCGGTCAGTACCGAATGCCTAAGCCCCTGGCATCAGTAATATCAAAACCCAGCAGCTCAGACAACTGCTCCGGGGTATAACCGTCAATCCACACCAGTATGTTGCCATAGGTCGGCAACCCAGTGATAGCAGCAAAATCCGTGGGAGTCACCGTCGCCTCCCCCCACCTGAAATGGAAAGTATGGGTCGTATCCCACTAATACTCGCTCAGAGCTACGTACATAGACACGGCCCTCGGCGTCGCGGCTATCGCGGCCTACCGCACCGATAAACCCGGCCAATGCGGAGTCAAGCACCGAGTGCCGGTGGACTCCTCTCTCCCTCTCGAGCCGCGTTCGGGAAGACCTCCCACAACGCTCGCACTGCCTCGAAGGCACCCCGACTCTTCTGGTTGTGGGTATCAACCATCCCTCGCCCCTGCAGGTGAACAAGACAATAGCAACATCAACAGAATGCACGAACGCATGTCAGAATGATGCAATGCAATGGCAGTTCTTATTCCTTTCCTAAAATATTTCCATCCCGGTTGGAGTATTGACGGTCCAAGATTTCAAAATCTTTCGAAAACTCCGTCGAATCCGGAACTTTCAAAATCTTTCGAAAACACCGTCGAATCCGGAACTTTCAAAATCTTTCGAAAACTCCGTCGAATTCGGAACTTTCAAAATCTTTCGAAAACTTCGTCGAATCCGAAACTTTCAAAATCCTTCGAAAACTCCGTCGAATCCGAAACTTTCAAATCTTTTCGAACATTTCGAAAATTTACCCCGTCCCGAATTAAAGCTACTTTAATTTTGGAAAATGCATCTAGACATGGAATTTTGCAACCAAAATTTTTATGTCATCTACCCATAGTGTCAATTGAACTACATCCTAGTCAATTTCGACAAAGGTTCATAGCAAAGTCAAAAGCCCCAAATTCGGGCACCAAAATCCCTAGTTCACTCCTGATTAAATTTCTAACATTTAAAGAATGCACATTCTTAAAATTAATGAAATTTGAAGGAAGCTTACTTGTCTCTCGATCCCTCCTTTGGAGTTGTGTCTCTCCCTAACCGGGTAGAACTCCGTCGGATTCAATGGATGAATAATGGTTCGAATGGTCCGAACCAACCGCGTTCTTTCGTCATCGGTCCTTCCATGACGAGCCATTGGTTCCCAATCACCTTCCATAGCAATTTTCCTTCACAAATCTGAGCAAACCTCACAATTTGGGATGAAAATTCTCTCCTCCTTTCTCTCCTTTTCGCCGGAAATAATGAAAGAAAATGGCTTCTCTTTCTTCTGCCTCGGCGCTGATAAGGTCCTGGCCAAATTCAGTCCAAGTCCGGCCGGACTCTTACTGCACCAGAAAATTTTTTGCCACTTTGGCCCCTCAGTTTTTCACAGTTTCAATTTTACCTCTTTTGGCCCCCAAAAGTGTAAAAATTTCCCCAAGTTAGACATTTCTAACGCTCGTCTCCAGACATTAAATTCCCAGTTAGTTTTCACTAACGCTCGTCTCCAGACGTTAAATTCCCAGTTAGTTTTCACTAACGCTCGTCTCCAGACGTTAAATTCTCAGTTAGTTTTCACTAACGCTTGTCTCCAGACGTTAAATTCCCAGTTAGTTTTCACTAACGCTCGTCTCCAGACGTTAAATTCTAAGTTAGTTTTCACTAACGCTCGTCTCCAGACGTTAAATTCTCAGTTAGCTTTCACTAACGCTCGTCTCCAGACGTTAAATTCCCAGTTAGTTTTCACTAACGCTCGTCTCCAGACGTTAAATTCCCAGTTAGTTTTCACTAACGCTCGTCTCCAGACGTTAAATTCCTAGTTAGTTTTCACTAACGCTTGTCTCCAGACGTTAAATTCCCAGTTAGTTTTCACTAACGCTCGTCTCCAGACGTTAAATTCTCATTTAGTTTTCACTAACGCTCGTCTCCAGACGTTAAATTCCCAGTTAGTTTTCACTAACGCTCGTCTCCAGACGTTAAATTCTCAGTTAGTTTTCACTAAAGCTCGTCTCCAGATGTTAAATTCCCAGTTAGTTTTCACTAACGCTCGTCTCTAGACGTTAAATTCCCACTTAGTTTTCACTAACGCTCATCTCCAGACGTTAAATTCCCAGTTAGTTTTCACTAACGCTCGTCTCCAGACGTTAAATTCTCAGTTAGTTTTCACTAACGCTCGTCTCCAGACGTTAAATTCTCAGTTAGTTTTCACTAACGCTCGTCTTAACTGGGAATTTAACGCTCGTCTCCAGACGTTAAATTCCCAGTTAGTTTTCACTAACGCTCGTCTCGAGACGTTAAATTCCCAGTTAGTTTTCACTAACGCTCGTCTCCAGACGTTAAATTCTCAGTTAGTTTTCACTAACGCTCGTCTCCAGATGTTAAATTCTCAGTTAGTTTTCACTAACGCTCGTCTCCAGACGTTAAATTCCCAGTTAGTTTTCACTAACGCTCGTCTCCAGACGTTAAATTCCCAGTTAGTTTTCACTAACTCTCATCTCCAGACGTTAAATTCCCAGTTAGTTTTCACTAACGCTCATCTCCAGACGTTAAATTTCCAGTTAGTTTTCACTAACGCCCGTCTCCAGACGTTAAATTCAATCCCAGTTGACGTTTGACATTCAAACGCTCACTTCAATCCCCAGTTGACGTTTGACATTTAAACGCTCAATCCTGTCTTTGGACATTCCAGGTACAATTTTGTCTACCGACGTTAAAATTTCTAATGGTTTTCACCATCGTTCATTTCCCCAGCAGCTGCAATAAGCCCGAACCCCAAGGCACGAACGCCTTGCAACAATCCCTCTTCGGCCATCAAGGTAAGCCTGAATGCTCGTCCCCAGCAGGATTCTAAGGAAGAAATGTCAATCCGTCCGTGTTGTTAATAACGCCAGTTTAACACAACCGTTCCCATCATTGCCGCCCTATCCCCAGCAGGATAAACCTGGCAGTCATCGTAAGCCCAGCACCCAAGGCACGAACGCCTTCATCTCAGGATAAACTTATCCTCTCGGAGAACTTCGGTTTGAGGCGCCACACGCCCTCGTGTGATTCAGCAGCTCCGTTTTGAGGCGCCACACGCCCTCGAAGGTTTCAGAAGTCTCAAGTTTAGACGCCTCACAATAGTCTCCATTCAGGTCCGGGTACCTCGCAATGGTCTCATTCAGGTTTAGACGCCTCCCAACAGTCTCGCTCAGGTCAAGGTCCCCACGCGCGGCCCTTGCACCTACGAACTACGATCGGCTTGAGTCCCGCTCGGGATACGTAGGAATCCTTTCGCTAAGGGTCCAGCCAGCTAACCGCCCAGGTCTTTCAAAGTAAGGCATCCCGATTTGGATCCTTATATTTTTTCAATGACCCCACCTCCTTCGGAGGAGACGTCGCTGAGGGGCTAACTGTAAGTACCCAAATCCGGATCGTTAACTGGCCCGCTCCAGGTTAACCGGAACTCGTTAAACTCCCCGTTGCCAAGCCAACGAGACGTCCCGGGACTGCCCCGTGCATCCCAACGTCGAAGCGTACTTAACACGTGTCATCTCACGTAAAAATACGGCTTTCCCTGAAAAATGCACTTTCCCGCACTTTTCGGGGGCGTTTCGGACATTTTCCGGACTGTTATTTTAAAAACGGACAAAACCGGGACCCGGGAACGAACTCCCACAAATTTGGTGAGTCATGGGACATGTGGCAGCCATGCCACAGCCCTCCCATCACCCTTCAATCATAAATCATAGGGAAAAGACTAAAATACTCCTGGTAAACAATCTAAGTCCGGCCGGACTCCCTGTGCAAACTTTCTGAAATTGCCAGCAAGCCCCTCAAAGTTCCAAAATACCACAAAACCCTGGAAATCTGTCTAAGTCCGTCCGGACTCTTACTGCATTTTTCACCCTATAAATAGGAGGGCTATCAAAGCCAAAACAACAACATTTTTACTCCAAAAAATCACTTCACCCACGGCCCAAACTGAGTTTTAGCCCTCCCGAGCTCCCGTTTTGTCTCGATTCGCGTGAAACTTCCGTATTTCGATCAAATACGCCCCTCACCACTCCAAAACACCTTTCCAAACTACTTTCCGTGTCCCGTACACACCCCCGAGCCAAAGGAGTCGACCCTAGCCATAGGTATAACTCCCTCTCTTTGATCTCTCATTTCGTCTCGGTTTACGCGCCAGTCGTTACAACCGTTTTGAACCACGTTATTGAAATGTAGACGCCTCCGTCTAACGGGGTCCGATATGTTTTAGCCCCTCGATCCTCTTCTCTTCCCGTAAGAGAAGTAATCACGGGTTAAAACGGCATTCCGACCCCGTTCCGTTTACTTTTTATGTCATTTAACATTTCGGATCGATCGATCCGTCGATCGTCATTTACTTTCTGTCATTTACAATTCTGAGCCATTTTGGCTCGTTGATCGTCATTTACAATTCCGAGCCGTTTTGGCTCGTTGATCGTCATTTATGATTCCGGATCGTTTGATTCCGTTGATACTGCTTTAAATACTGTCATTTACAAAGTCCGACCCGTTTGGATCGTGATAGTATTTACTTTTCAAAGTCCGAGTCGCAACCCGATTCGTTGATTGCATACCATTTAATACGCTTTTTCCCGTAAAAATTGTTAACAATGTAATGCCCGGTTCAAATCCGGAGTTCGTCCATCGAACTCTCTTTCAAAAACGCGCGAAATGACGTTTGGCATCCGAACGCTCATCTTCAAATTAAAAGCCGCCATTTGACACTCAAAATCATTTAATACGCTTTTTCCCATAAAAATCGTTAACAATGACTCGCCCGGTTCAAAATCGAAGTTCGTCCTTCGAACTCTCTTTCAAAAAAGCTCAAAATCGACGTTTGCCACGCGAACGCTCATTTCAAACTCAAAATCGACGTTTGTCATTCAAACGCTCGTCTTTTCAAAAAAAGTCACCTAATCAACGTTTGACATTCAAACCAAGATTAAGCTTGTCATTTAAGCCCCCCATTTCAAAATGCAAACACACACACACACGCACACGTTTTCGAGAAAGGTAGAAAGACTCGTCATACGAGGCGTTTTGGGTGATCTCGTAATACTCTTCCCGAAACGTAACATGACCTCCGAACCTAACAATCTCTGGTACTCAAAGCTTTTTACTCGTTTTTGCTACCAATAAAAATGACCCCCATTTTCGAAGCCTTTTCCTAAGTTTTTGCTACCAATAAAAACGACACCATTTTCACTAAAGCCGTTTCTCAACGTTTTGGGCTCAAAATACAAAAACCGCGTGGCGACTCCTCATTTTCCTTCCCATGAAGCGAGGTCTCAGACACCAAAGCCTCCGCGAAAGACAACCGCCTTTTCGCATCCGCGCGCAAAAATCCGGGTAATTTCACTTGCGAAACCAAATTTTTTGTTTTTCTGGATTTAAGGAAATATTGTGGACTTTAAGAGGATTTTGTAATTATGACGTCTGGGAGCAAAGTGGTCCGCACGAACCAGTCCTGCTTTTCCTAATTTTCCAAAATTCTCAAAAAGTCCTTTTGTACTTTTTAATCTCAGAATGGCCTCCCTTGGTTTGGTTGGTGGTTTTTGAGATTTTTGAAGGCTACGGGTGTTTGAGACTGCATTTTGTGAGTCTGCGGTGTTTCTCGTGTGTTCGGAAGAGAGTGATCCAGATTGGGGTACTTACAGAAGCCCCTCGACGACGTCACTTACGGAGGAAGTGGGGTCATCGATAAGATAAGGATCTTGATCTGGATCGCGTGCTGGGAGAGGATGTGACCGTCTAGGTCAGTTTGTGAGGACATGGCAGTGTCCTGTTGTGATGTGACCGCTAAGGTCGGCTGTGAGGACATGGTGATGTCCTACTGTGTGACCGTTTAAGTCGGTTGTGAGGACGTGGTGGTGTCCTAAGGTGACCATTTAGGTTGGGTGGCTGGACCCTTTGATAGGATTCCTATGTATCTCTAGCGGGAATCAAGCCTGATCGTAGTTAAGAGAGTGATATCATGAGTGTATGCGGATGTGGTGGTGCCTTGAGGTGATGTGACCGCTAAGGTCGACTGTGAGGACGTGGTGGTGTCCTAAGGTGACCGCTTGGGTCGACTGGGAGGACGTGTGATATCCTAAGGTGACCGCTTGGGTCGGTTGGCTAGACCCTTTGACAGGATTCCTACGTATCCCTAGCGGGAATCAAGCCTGATCGTAGTTCCGAGTGGGGTGCAATCTTACTAGAAGATAGGTAATCTTATGAGAAGATTGTTGGTGTAATGCCCTAGGCTTTAGTTATATTTAACTTAAACAGTTATGTATCATCTTTATCCTTGATTATAGAGAATGTTTATTATTTGATTATTATATATTTTGCATATTTATTGTAATAATCTCCGTCCCTAATTATTAAGTGAATAATTAGTATAAATGTTAATGGATAATCATATGATGATTATATGCATAGAGATGCACATTAAATTTATGGGTACTTGTTAGTGAACAAGTGACTGGACTTGACCCGTATGATATTTATGTCATGGTCAAATGTTATAATTAAATCTCATATGGTCGCTTCATTTAGTCCCTAGACCTGAGATTATCATGACCTTACATATGATGAAAGTTATGTTATTTTAGTCAAACGATATCTTAACACGATATTTATAAAGGCTATCTTTGGCATGATCGGATTCATGATGGGAAGGATGATAAGTCAAGATGGAATTTGTCCCTCGAAAGAGAGATGTTTTGCTTGGGTCCCTCGATGAGTGATATTGGGTCACACACAATTGGAATGAATTAGTTAAACCAAAGGAAGAAATGATTGAGAGTCCCTGATCTGGCTTAAGTTGTCACGCGACAAAGTTGGACTCTGTCACGCGACAAAGTTGGACTCTGTCACGCGACAACTTTAGCCACAGAGGCGGTTTACAGAGTTTCCTAATTCGATTAGGAAACAAATACCTATACTAATGTAGTATAAATATTAAGTCTGTGAACCCTAATTGTCTAGCCGAATTTTCTAAGGAAAAATCACAACAAAGGTTTCTCAATATTTCTTCCATAGGTTTAAGAATCTAGCAATTCTCAAGAAATGTTCTTGGTTCATTCTAAAGTGTGGATACTACTAGAGGGTCTTCGCTCGTACGACGATCAAGGCCTAGAGTTCAAATTGTCCAAAGCAATCTAAAGATTCAAGTCTTGAAGATCTAAATTTGTGATTCGAAATCACATTGATAATTGTTCGATAGCTCAAGAAAGGAAAGCGTTTAAGGTTGGTAAAGTTCTATCTCATAGGAATTCAATTTAATCGTATAGAACGGATCTTAGGGCTCTTGGATTTTGTGTTATTTAGATGCTAATTCCGCTGCGCATGGACCCATAAAACCCAACAGTGGTATCAGAGCCCCGTTTGTATGGTTAAGTTTGAATTAACTTGCTAGAAAATTGATATAAATTGTTTATATGATCGTTGCATGTTTTTGTATGCGGTAGAATTTTGATTGTTTATGTGAAACAATGTGAAACTCGTTTTCTGTTCATATTGAATTAAATCTGTTAAAAGTTGTTTATTTGATTTAATTGCTTTATGATTAGAATTGATTGAAGCTGGAAAAATCTGCAAATCTGATAACACAGTGTCACGCGACAAAGTTTGCTTGTGTCACGCGACAGAGTTTGATTGTGTCACGCGACAGAGTTGGCTTGTGTCACGCAACAGAGTTGGCCTCTGTCACGCGACAAAACTTGCCTGATCTGGGCAGAATCAGTTTGTTAATTTTTTCTTGCTAATTTGTGATTATGTTGATAATCTGATATGTTTATGTCTTAATCTGGATGCTATAAATTTCTGAAAATTAAATTTATAGGGCTATGCTAGATTAATTCAAGGTTTATGCATGCTTAGTTAATTAAATATGATTTTATTAATTGTTGCGATACATGAATTATATGTTCTTATGTGTTAAGAACTTTGTTAGATGTTTAGTTGAAACATTTAATTGTAATTTCCTGAATGTTTAGTTGAAACATTAAATTTTTGATTTTCTGATTGTTTATGAGAAATAAGTCAGTTTACGCAAAATCCAAAAGGAATTTGATTGTTTATGAGAAACAAGTCAGTATATAAAGTAGTGATTATGTTGCAAATCAGAGCTGGTGTTCTAATTGTGCATGTCGAGAAGTGTTCTGTCGAAAGGAAAGATTTGGTACTTAAGTAGTCCTTGTGACTCACCTATCTTCCTGGGAACTTACCTGGTGCGCGATTATGATTATCTTTGCTGATATGCTTATAATCCGCTTTAAAGAACCTTCTTTTAACTTTTAAGTTCTTTATGCCAATCCATGATTAAAACACTTGAGACCACTCGGATAGTTTTGGGTGGGCTTGCCATAGCAAGGTACTTTGATTCTATTTCGTTTGCGAGCAAGATGAGGAAATGGTGGTTCCTATACGTTTAAAGTGGATGAACTTAATTGGGTTATCAAAATGGTTTTGGACCCAAGGCATAAGATGAGATTAAAATATGCTTAGACATATGATGTCTTAAATAAATCTCATAAAAGATCTAAGAGTCATATACGATATGATTGATGTTTTCTACCTAATTAATTTTAATCTTGAGCGGTGCGCCATAGCGTACTTGAGATTAAATTAAAGTTGGATTTTAGCCCATTAAATTATATTATGCTTATTTGCATTGGAATGTATATAATTTAGTGGGAGTATTTGTGAAATACATGGTTTTCTCTTAGATGATAAATGTGTTGATATTGATATGTGTTCATATAGTTTGCATATTTTGTTGTAGAAGTAGCATTACACTGTAAATTGCGATTCATCCTTATGAAGGGCAAAGTTCGAAAGGAATGGTACAGATAATTCTGATTGGATCAGAAGCCTAAAGAATGGTTCTTAGGCAAATGTGTACGTTCTTGATGAATCCATTCCTACTGAACCCACTGCAAATGTTGCAAAGGGCAGGTAAGGAGCAACATTAGAAAGATGTTAATGATTCTAATGATATTGCTTGTCTTATACTGGCCACCATGTTTAAAGATTCTTATGAAGAACCTTGAGCACATGATAACTGCTTTTGTTCTAAGCACAACGCACAAAGGAAATGTTCCAAGTGCAAGCTAGGCAAAAGATGTATGTTGTGGTGAAGGTTCCTAATGCATGAGATGCAAAAGGGAGCAATCCGCAAGTGTGTTAATGGTTAACACAAGAAAGGGATTCATAAAGGAAAGGTAAAGAAGGTAAAGCAAAGGTTGCTAAACCTAGGGCAAAAGTTGCCAAAGCCGAAGAGGCTAAACCCAAAATGTCTCAAAAGGATGCATTTCGCTACCATTGTAATGAGATTGTCATTGGAAGCAAAGTTGCAAGGCTTATTAGGAAGGCCTAAAAGGTGAAGAAGGGCAATATGATTGCTACTGCTTCAAGTATCTATATGATAGATATTTTCCTTTCGACTTCTTGTTCTTGGGTATATGATACCAGATTGAATCCCACATTTGTTTAAATGTGCAAAGAATAAAGAATAGAAAGCTACTCAAAGAAGGTAAATTAAACCTATGCGTAGAAATGAAGCAAGAGTTGCTGCATTAGCCATAGGGACTTATGAAGTCAATTTACCTAGTGAATTAGTATTTGTTTCGAACAAATGTTACTAAGTTCTGGATTTGGGTAGGAGTATTATTTTCGTTTCTTATATAGATGATGAAGGATATAATTTTCTTATTGAGAATAAGAAGTTTTATATTCATTTAATGATATGCCTTATTGTATTGCATATGTCATTGAATGGTCTTCATATCCTTGATGATGAGAAACAAAATGATATTGAAGATGTCTATAATATAAATGGGAATCTAAACCGAATAATATGAACAACGCGTTCATATGGCATTTCCAGCTTTGTCAGATAAATAAGAAACATATATCTAAACTCCATTAACATCGACTTTTAGACTCATATGACTCTGAATCATTTGAGGAATGTGGATCTTGTTTATTGGAATTGTTGACCAAACCACCCTACGCTAATAGTACTGGGAGGGCTAGTGACTTATTGGACATTATACATGAGATGTATGTGGACTATTAAGCAGCATTGCTAGGGAAGGATTTTGGTGTTTCATCACATTCACCGATGACTTATCTAGATATGACTATCTGATGAAGTTCTAAGGTGAATCGTTTGAGATGTTTCGAACATTTCAAGATGTATAAAACAACTTGGCAAAACTATTAAGTACTTCAATTAGATCGAGGTGATGGATATTTGAGCCAAGAGTTTGACAATCATCTCAAAACTGTGAAAGCGTTTCAGAGTTGTCTCCACCCAGAACACCACATTATATGGTGTGTCTGATAGGAGGAATTGAACCTTGTAGGACATGGTTCGTTCGGTGATGTGTCAATTTGACTTTCCTATTTCCTTTTGAGGATATGCAATAGAAATGATGCCCAGGGCTTTAGTTATGTTTAACTTAAACCGTTATGTATCATCTTTATCCTTGATTATAAAGAATGTTTATTATTTGATTATTATATATTTTGCATATTTATTGTAATAATCTCTGTCCCTAATTATTAAGTGAATTATTAGTATAAATGTTAATGGATAATCATATGATGCTTATATGCATAGAGATGCACATTAAATTTATGGGTACTTGTTAGTGAACAAGTGACTGGACTTGACCCGTATGAGATTTATATCATGGTCAAATGTCATAATTAAATCTCATATGGTCGCTTCATTTAGTCCCTAGACCTGAGATTATCATGACCTTACATATGATGAAAGTTATGTTTGATTTTAGTCAAACGGTATCTTAACACGATATTTATAAAGGCTATCTTTGGCATGATCGGATTCATGATGGGAAGGATGATAAGTCAAGATGGAATTTGTCCCTCGAAAGAGAGATGTTTTGCTTGGGCCCCTCGATGAGTGATAATGATGAAAGTGTATGGCCATACCCCAATACGATTGGATTATCATTATACTCAAGATCGAGAAAGCATTGAACAAATACAAGTTGACATGGACCATGACTTGTGTTCAATATAACATCGTGAGACAAAGGGAGAAATGGAAGTGTACCATTGGAAACGTGAACTCTTACGTTATATTAATTGGGTAGACATAATGGCTTGCTAGAGTCCGCTTATGTTTTATGAAGGTCTATTTGATCAGACTCATTGCCAACATAATATAATCCTATTGGGTCACACACAATTGGAATGAATTAGTTAAACCAAAGGAAGAAATGATTGAGAGTTCCTGATCTGGCTTAAGTTGTCACGCGACAAAGTTGGACTCTGTCACGCGACAAAGTTGGCTTCTGTCACGCGACAACTTTAGCCACAGAGGCGGTTTACAGAGTTTCCTAATTCGATTAGGAAACAAATACCTATACTAATGTAGTATAAATATTAAGTCTGTGAACCCTAATTGTCTAGCCGAATTTTCTAAGGAAAAATCACAACAAAGGTTTCTCAATATTTCTTCCATAGGTTTAAGAATCTAGCAATTCTCAAGAACTGTTCTTGGTTCATTCTAAAGTGTGGATACTACTAGAGGGTCTTCGCTCGTACGACGATCAAGGCCTAGAGTTCAAATTGTCCAAAGCAATCTAAAGATTCAAGTCTTGAAGATCGAAATTTGTGATTTGAAATCATATTGATAATTGTTCGATAGCTCAAGAAAGGAAAGGGTTTAAGGTTGGTAAAGTTCTATCTCATAGGAATTCAATTTAATCATATAGAATGGATCTTAGGGCTCTTGGATTTTGTGTTATTTAGATGCTAATTCCGCTGCGCATGGACCCATAAAACCCAACAAAGATAGGTTAATCTTTTGAGAAGATGGTTTGTGGTGCAGGAGGACGTGTTACGTCCTAAGATGATATTTTGGGACATTTATGCGGTCTTCCGAACCGAGTAATTTAAAGCCTTCTAGGCTACGGATAATGATGAGGACGTGTTATGTCCTCTAACTGAGGTAGTGTCGTGCGTGAGGACGGGACTTGTCCTCTGACTGAGTTTGTGTCATGTGTGAGGACGTGACTTTCCCTCTGACTGAGGTTGTGCCGTGCGTGAAGACGTGATGTGTCCTCTGACTGAGGTTGTGCCGTGCGTAAGGACGTCACTTGTCCTCTGACTAAGGTTGTATCGTGCGTGAGGACGTGACTTGTCCTCTGACTGAGGTTGTGTCGTGCATGAGGATGTGACTTATCCTTTGACTGAGTTTGTGTCGTGCGTGAGGATGTGACTTGTCCTCTGACTGAGGTTGTGCCGTGCATGAGGACGTGACTTGTCCTCTGACTGAGTTTGAAAGTGTTTGTTCTTTGGTTCATAGGCATAAACCTGGTGAGGCCTTTTGTGAGGCGTGCTTGCTTTGTGCTTGATTTTGAGAGGCGTGATTGCCTTGTGTTTTTTTTTGTGAGGCATGATTGTCTCGTGTTTTGTCCGTTGGGGAAAGATAGGACTTACGATGACTGCCGGGGGGAATGAATTGTTTATTGTGAAGGCATTCGTGTTTTAGGATGTATGTTCGAAGGCTTTTTGCGCCTTGGAATTTGTGTGTGGAGGCATTTGGGGCTTTGGGATTTGTGTTTGGAGGCGTTTGCGCCTTTTGTGTTTGTTTTGCCATTTAGTGGGCGAGGGTCGGACTTACGATGACGGCCGGCGTTTTGGTTTGCTGGGGATATGTGGTCTCGTACGGGTTTTCAAGAATTCCCTTTTGACCTTTTGTCCGCTGGGGAAGGGGTTTGGGCTTACCTTCATGGCTGGTTTTTGCTTCATATTTTGTGTTTTTGGAGGTGTTTTGTGCCTTGAGAATTGTGCTTGAAGGTGTTTTGTGCCCTATGTGTTTGTTTTACCGTTTAGTGGGCGAGGGTCGGACTTACGATGATGGCCAGTGTTTGTTTTATTGGGTGAAGGACCAAACTGCATTGAATTTGCTGAAAATGGCCTTTGGACAGCCAGGGGCGAAGATTATAAGAGCAAAAGGGTAATCTTGCCTTGAAACGCAAAGTGGTTCGCACGGATCCACTTGCCTTGCAAAGTGGCCCGTGCGGATTGTCATGGGAATTTTATTTCCCAAAATCAAAACCAGGCTTCAGCAACGCCATTCCTCACCATTTCACCTTATGTCGAATGCGAGAGAGAGAGGGAGGGAAAAAATTGATTTTGTTCAAAAATTTCTTGAGGGAATTCTTTTGGGTTGCTTGAATTGCTATAATGGTGGAAAGAATCAGACGAGGTCGTCGCCAAAGGAGCCAAGAGGCCATGGAGAGGAGATTGGAGCTTCAAAGGAATTGCTCTTCCTTTGTTCCTTCGACAAAGAATCCGGAGGTGTTGTATCTAGATTCGAAGGTGCATAACTTGCGGGGGAGGACCGTAAGGAAGGTACGAAATCAATTTTTACTTTGATTCTTGTTTGAAATGGTGTATGCTAGAACTAGGTTTTAGTTTTTGCAATTTGGGGCTTTTGTTGTTGCCATGGTCATTTTGTGAAATTTATGTTGAATTGTTGAAATTGATCATGTAAGAATTGTGGGTATGTGATTTTTGTGCAAAAATGTGGAGATTAGCTCTTATTTGTAAAAATAAAGTGCTTTTCTTTTTAAATGCATGCTTTGGTGATTTGTACCTTATACTATTTATGTATGTACTTTTTTGGAAAAAAAATTGTTGTCGTGTAGGGACGGTCTTCGTGTGAGAGATTGCCGTGTTGAGACGGACTTTTTGTGAAAATTTATGTGCAATGTGTGCCGTGTTTTTGTGAATGGACTGTTTGAAAAATTGCCGTGTAGAGACAGTCTTTTGCTTGAAAAGTGTGACATGTGCCATGTTTTTGTGACGGACTTTGTGAGAAAAATTGCCTTGTAGAGATGGGTTTTTGTTTTAAAAAAATGTGTACCGTGTTTCGTGACGGTTTTTGTTTGAAAAAGTGTGCCGTGTTTCGTGACGGTTTTTGTTTGAAAAAAAACTGTACCGTGTGCGGTGTTTTTGTTACGGTTTTCAGGGGGAAATTTATGTGCAATGTGTGCCGTATTTTTCGTGATGGACTTTTTAAAAATGTGTCGTGTAGTGCGTGCCGTGTTTTGTGACGGACTTTTGTTTTGAAAATGTGACGTGTGTGCCGTGTTTTTGTGATGGGCTTTTGTTTTGAATAATTTGACGTGTGTGCCATGTTTTTTTTGTGACGGGCTCTTTGTGTTTTGCCGTGTTGGGATGGACTTTTATGCTTTTGCCATGTTGGGACGAACTTTTATGCTTTTGCCGTGTTGGGACGGACTTTTGTGCTTTTGCCGTGTTGGGACGGACTTTTGTGCTTTTGTATTTTTTGTATATTTGTTTAAGTACTGTTATTGACGTACCTTTGCTGTGTTTACCTGCAGGATGAGTTGCCTTCGTCCAGGAAGGTGAAGAAGATGAAGTCTCGGGGGTCGCTTGAGGTCGTAGTTGAGTTATGGCAGCATCTGCCGGAGAACTCCCGGGAGGGTAGACCAAGTCGTAAGAGGCTGGTCTTTGATTCTGTTTGGGTGTGTTCGTGGAGAACTTGGCCAGGATAGCGGAGACGCAGAAGAACAAGGGCGTCTTCTTGGCTCTATCTTAGTACTGGTGGGACACCACGCATACCTTTCATTTTAGCTGGGGAGAGGTGACGGTGACCCCTACCGATTTTGCGGCGATCACCGGGCTTTCCTTCAAAGGGGGGCCGGTGAGATGGTGGGACGGGATGTCTGATGGGGTGCTGGCTGAGTTGCTGGGATTTGCGCCCTATCCTCGTAAGGGCTTGGGCATGTTGTACAGCGATGTGGAGGCGTAGCTTACGACCAATATCGAGGCTTATCGCCGGGGCACTGGAGTAGTGACGGCTGAGCAGCTGGCGCGCTCCTTCCTGTGGTTTGCTCTTTCCGAGACTTTATTCTCGAATCACGCCTCTACCGCTCTTTTCCCTCTGTTGGAGAGTTTGGAGGACTTGGAGAGGGTTTGTGAGATTGCTTGGGGCGAGGTGGGCTTGGCCGAGCTCTATTTTGCTATGGACAGGTTTAGCCGGGGCGCGGCCAGTTCCCTAGGATGCTTCAATTTTGCACTGGAGGTATGAGTTTATTGCTATTGTAGTTTAGCACTTTGTCATTTCTCCGTCTTCTTTTTTTTGTTTTGAGCACTATCTGGTTTTTTGTTGCAGGTGTGGTGCTATGAGATCTTCCGGTGCCAGCCGTGGGACTGGGTAGATGTGGCCATGGTGGCCTATCCGGCCATGCTGTGCTGGGCCCGCTCGTTGAGGAGGAGGAGGATGACTAGGGGAAAGGTCACTGTTGCCTACGGGGACGTGCAGGAGTACCTTGAGAGGGATAGTCCGGCGGGTTTTGAGCTGTACCCTTGGGTTCGATATAGCGATGATGATTTTGAGGGTGCTCCCGTGGTGACAGAGCAGAGGAAGATGCTGCGGGGCCTTACTTGCGATGTCATGTATCTGGGGGAGAGGGTCTTCTGGCAGCATGGCGCAGGTGTGCCCCCTATGGCTCCGAGGGATTCGCCCTTCGGTATGCTGTGTTTTCTTGACATGGATGTGCTGGAGTACGAGAGGTACCGGGTGGGAGTGAGCGCTGAGGAGTTCATCCTGTACGGCGAGGAGTATGGGGCCTTCGTTAGGCAGAAGCTGAGGACACCACAAGTGTTGGCGCGGGAGAGGCAGGATGGCCCACCACGTCCTCCAGATGTTCCAGTGCCTGGGACAGACTTATCGTATTTTCGCGGGGACTCTTCGAGGAGGAGGGTGTCGGTGCCTATCCCATAGCAGGCTCTTGCTGCTTATCGGGTTGACCCAGATGCTCCGGTGAGTGTGCTTACTCTTTTCCATCTTGGCATCTTTTCTATATTTTTCTCTTTTGTCGAGTATGGTTGTATCTCTTTTGCTGAATGTTTCTTTGGTTGTTTGCTTGCGCAGGTCTCGGGGAGATCCTTTGATACGCTGACCCGTCGGTTTGTAGGGATGAGGTCTTTCGCAAAGTGAATGTGCGCTCGCCCGAAAATTTGTTTTTCGCGAAAATGAAGGAGTCGCCACGCCGTTTTAAGAGGAAACATTGAAAACCTTTTTTAGAGAGAAAACATGAGTTCGGGGGTCAGGTTACGTATTGGGAGGAATCGAGTGTTCACCCAACACGCCTCGTCCATAGACGAGTCTTTCAATCAAACATCCAAATAAATCCAAAGTGTGTGCAAATATTGATAATAAACAAGGTGTGGTAAAATGCATCTTATTAATTATGAAACAAGAATTACAGATTGTGAGCCCATTATTTAGGGAGGCCACATCCCTGATTCAAATGATCTAAAACAGATTACAAAGGAAAGAGGTCTCTGCAGATAGGTCATGTATGTCGCATGACACGTCGCACCAGTGACCATATATGTTGCGTGACACAGGATCACTCGGAGACGAAGGTGTCGCATGACATACATAAGCCATCTCGCGTAAAACTAACAGGATGAACACGTAATCAACGTAAAAGCTATACGCATCTAATCGATTAACTCAATTACGAACGAAATACAGAAACAACACCAAATCGACCCCGGGAGTGTGGATATGGGTAGATCCACACCCCCTTGGGATTCAAACACCAAGTTCAATCAAATATTCAACAATAGAAGCTCAATTGCACGAATTATTCAAGTTAAACAGAGAGATTGCGATTGGGATTCAGTAATCCAGATAGCTAGGATCTGATTACTGAATCCAAACAGAAGTAAATGCTAGAATTATTAGAAATTAAGCAAGAGAGAGAGAGAAGAGGGAGGTTGGAGAATCGTTACCCTTGATGCTTCCACGAATCCTGTGTCTAGACAGATACAGAACCCTTCAATTCATCACTTCTGATCTAGAAGGATTGATGCAAGGGGTCCAAGTGCTATGGCTTGATAAAGGGGTTTGGATAGGAAGGAATTGGGTAGGTTGAAGGTAGGAGAGAGAGAGGGTTGTGTTTAGGAGTTTCGTTACGGTGCAAATTCTACAGAGTAACAGTAGGCTGAAGTTGGGATCCCATTTCTGAGAGGGGGAGGGTCTTATTTATAGGTTGCAGTTGGTGACCTTAGTGTGTCGCACGACCTTACGCGTCCACTTTCCATGCCTCAAGCTGTCGCGTGACACAAGGTGGTTCAACCGCTTTTGGCGCCAAAACCAGTTTCTGGAACATTCCGGGAAAATACCCAAAAGGTCCAACAGGTTTTATTCCCAAGAGGTCCTTTGGCATGAATAATGTACCAAAAGGTACTTCCTTCGCGGGAAACTCATGAAACGTTTCCGGAAGTCTCGGGATCGGCCGAGAATTTACCAAAACGCCCCGTAATGTAATTTTATTACAATAAAATGCATCTAAAAAGGTTGCGAATTGGATTGGCATACTTACAAAGCCCCTCGGCAACGTCACTTTTGGAAAAAGTGGGGTTGTCGATAAAATAAGACCCAATCCCAATGAGCATAGAGGGATAAGGTAACTGGCTAGAAGGGTGAATCGGGGAGTCTAATGGCTGGACCTTTCTGAGAAAGGATTCCTACGTATCCCTTTAAGAAGGGAATCAAGCCAAATCGTAGTTCGGAAATATAGGAACGAGCCTGAGGAGTTATAGGAACAAGCGTAACGAGGTAAGGAACAAGCCAAAAGAGGTATAGGAACAAGCCTAAAGAGACATAGGAACAAGCCTAAAGAGGTATAGGAACAAGCCTAAAGAGACATAGGGACAAGCCTTAAGAGACATAGGAACAAGCCTTAAAGGTATAGGAACAAGCCTAATGAGGTATAGGAACAAGCCTAATGAGGTATAGGAACAAGCCTAAAAGGTATAGGAACAAGCCTTAAGGGTATAGGAACAAGCCTAATGAGGTATAGGAACAAGCCTAATGAGGTATAGGAACAAGCCTTAAGAGACATAGGAACAAGCCTAAACGGTATAGGAACAAGCCTTAAGAGACATAGGAACAAGCCTAAAGAGACATAGGAACAAGCCTAAAGAGACATAGGAACAAGCCTTAAGAGGTATAGGAACAAGCCTAAAGAGGATCGAGATTAACTCAAAAGTATCGCGAGATGAATTTCAAGACTTGAAATGACTTTTACGAGAAAGCAAACATAAGGCAAGATAATTTGCAGTTGAAATGAGATAGACTTTCATACCTGTGCTGTGCTTACCTGCAAGGGTTGTGCACACGAAGATCACTTGAAGTGATTGGCTGGTTGTGGAAGCACTCGCCGGGTAGCACACGAACTTTGCTGATGATATCACCGTTGCAAGACGGACTTTGCTGACGATTTACCGTTGCAAGATGTACCCTTGATCTTTGATTTACCGTTGCAAGCCAGACCCTGCTGATGATTTGAGGTTGCGAGACTGACATTGTTGACAATTTACCGTTGCAAGACGGACCTTGATTATGATTTTCCATTGCAAGACAGACTTTGGATGAACATTTGCCATTGCAAGACGGACCTTTGATGATGATTTGACAACGAGGCTGATGAGCTTGACGAGCATTGCTTGGAGACTGAGGCAACTAGGGCTCTTTTAGACGATGCTGATGAATCAGAAGATGACGAGACCTATGAAGATGATAAAGGCAGAATATGCCACCTGTAGGATTTGAAATCTTTGTCCAGGTTGTGATTTGAGGAGCAGTCCTCACGATCAGATTATGATCGCTTGATTATTGTACCCTGTGGGGGGAAAAAACACAACACTACTCGGCACTTTGCATTTTATACAATTATTGAATTTTTGCTTATGCATTATTAAATTCATTGCACGAGTCCATCTCGGCTGGGGATGAAAATGGAGTGAGGATTTTGCAAGGCTTGACAAGCGGATATGTATGTAGCCATTATGCTATGATGGATTTATGATGGAATGATTGTGTATATGATGATGTATGGGTCGAACCCTCTCCCATGAAGTATGGATGATAGGGCACAGCTAGGCAAGTCGGGGTGTACCCAGAGAGTACAGACTGCAGCAGATTGATTCATTGCTGATAAGAACAAAATGTGTCGCGCGCCTGAGGAAGCAAGCAGCAGAGAAAGTGCAGAGAATGAACCCGGCTTTGAAGAGATGACTAGGCAAAGCCCCAGTTGATAACACAAAGTAAACCCGGAGGGAATCTGGTAAGGAGAGCTTGAGAGGACAGCATAACAAAGCCCCAGCTTGAAGAGATCCAATGCAGTCCCATTACAGGCAGAATCGTCATGCGGCCAAGGAGGCACCTATCTTTTCAGACCTTAGTCGATCAGTCATAGACTCGGAAATATATACATGCAGGGGCACATCTTTCGAAAAGTGGGAAATGAATCCCGATTTTGTGTATGACACATTCGCTTTAGGTTCGACTCTTTTGAGAGAGTATAAGCACGACAAGGTGTGGAAAAGTGTATGGAAGCCCCTGCTGACAGAAAGACAGTGTTTGGCTCTATATTCCTAGAATGTAGAAAGAGAAGACATGTCGAGACACTTGAAAACTTGTCTTATTCGTGATGATCACAAGGCTGCTTAAAACCCTTTATTGATGTTCGGGTTATTCAACCACCAAAGCTGATATGAACAAATATTTTGATCAATCCTGGGGAGAAAACCAACTGATATCGAGATCAAAAAGGATGTGTGTATATGGACGGCCCTTGATGAGACCAGATTTTCTGAGATGTGTTTGTGACTTCGACCGGACCAATTATGGTTGCCTACGTTCCCCTCCTGACGAGGAGCTCAGGTCGCCGTAGTTCGGGCTTATCCCGATTGAAAAGAGAAGGAATTTGAAATTTCGAGATTTTGAGGACCCTCGAGGATTTTTGAGAATTGGAGGATTGAAGATCATGTCCCCTTGGAGTGTCCATGAAAGACACGGACGCGAAGCCCCAGTGGGACATTCGTGGCAAGTGTTTGTGGAGGAGAAATGACATATGCTCACATGAAGTCCCAAATGAATGGATTGAATTTGCACAATCTTAGATTGACGATTTTGAACCAAGATGGATTAGATTCCAATTTAAGCAAGCAATGAAGCATTAATTTGATTTAGATCACGAAGATATTAGAGTGAAACTGCTATCCGGTAGGGACTGTAGCTGGGCTTCAAGGCTTCGATCGGCCATCGGGTAATTTGGAAAATTGTGACCTCTTAAGATAAGAGGTCGGCTGGGCCTTTTACTGACTGAACCTCTAAAGATGAGAGGTTGGCTTGCAGGGATGTGTTTGGGAAATCTACGGCGAGGAAGATTTATTGCCTCTAAGAATGAGAGGTCAATTTCTGACTTTGGCCAAAGGCAAGGGTAATGTTAATGGGAATATCCTCTAAAATCGAGAGGATGGCTGGGATTGGTTGGTGGACTGCTGACGAGAGAAGATCCAAGCTATCGAGAACTTTTGCGAACTTTTGAGAATTCGGGCTCCTTTTGAACATTGAAGAGCTTCTTGAGAAGTCAAAGACTTTTGCTGAGTTGTGATGATTTAACATCCTTCTTTTGGAAAGCCTCCTGAGGATTCTTGCTGGATTGAGAGGATTTAACATCCTTCTTTTGATAACTTGGAAGGACTCGTTGAGGAGTTGAGGATTATCTTTGTCCTTCCTTCATGGCTTGAGTATTTTATGCACCGCCGTCTCTCGAAGATAACTTCTTGGCATTACTTGGACTTCTCTCGGCAAGGAGCAAAGGTGATGGCTAAATAGGGTTTCAAAACATGCCGATCTTGAAATGAAAGGGTATTGTTTAGTGAGGGTGAGGTAATGGCTTCCCTAGGGTGAAAGGCCTTAACCGCAATCCCTACCGGATGACCTAAATGAAATTAAGTCTTCATTGCTTGCTTAAGCTTACTTTGAGGAAGATCCATGCAAATTCATCGAGTAACGAGACGACGAGGGTGATGAAAGAGGTGTGAGCATATGAGATGCAAGATGGGGAGTTGGCAAGCCCCAATATGAGAAGGATATCAATTGATTTTCTCACTCCGATTAATTTAAATATTAATCATTTCAACGCCTTAGTGATTGAGCAGCACAAGTGATCATCTAGGATAAAACCATTTCAATCAAGTGTAATGTGGTGTGCAAGTGATGCCTCGAGTCTAGCAAGAAGAGAATCAAAGATTTTTATTATTGCAAAGCAAAAACTGGTCCAACTTGGACTCAACAGACTCTTGTCCAATAAAGGACACTCATTAAAGAAACAAACAGACAATCTAGAACCTACAAAGACTGATTGACTGTATTAATATTGGATGGGAGGGCCCTGAGTTCTGGTGAAGATCACGGAAGAGGATTGGTAATCACATTGGGGCGAGAAGCCTTCTCAATCTTCCCCTCATCAATAAGTCTCTGAATGAGCAACTTCAGCGGGACGCAGTCATTGGTAATATGACCAAGATACTGATGGTACTGACAGTATTTGCTTGCATCCAGATTGGGATTGGGCTTCACAGGGTTGTAATTATCGAGAGGCTTGATCATCCCAGTCTTTACCAAACCATTAAATGCCTCCTCATTAGTCATGCCAAGATCATCATACTTATTTGGCTGACGAGGCTGAAACTTCCCACTGCTTTGACCCGTGTTTCCCCTTTGAAGGTTGTTAACGCTATTGTCTTTGGCTAAATCTTTCCCTTTAGGAGCCATGGAAGCTGGATTGACCATCCTGTAGCGATAACTGCCACCCTCATTAGTGCTAGCACTAGGAGTAAGATTGAAAAGTTTATTCTCGCTACGAGCTCCCATTCCAACCATTTCCCTCAAATCGGGATGCCAACCACTTCCGATAGCTTCATGAAGAACTGGCTTCACACATGACAAAAAGATGTCCTTCTGGTCCTGCAAGGGGATTGGCTCGGAGAGCTCATTAAGCTTAGCATTCCAACGCTTGTAGAACTCAGTGATTGATTCATCCTATTTCTGAATTGTGCCAACCAGATCATCTCGGGTTATGCGCCACTCGAGGTTTCCACGATACATTTCAAGAAAGGCCTCAGTGATTTGGTTCCAGGTAGAACGAGCTTCTGACTTCAGAGATAAAAACCATGTCAAGGCAGGACCCTTAAGCGTTAGATGAAAGTGCTGAGCCATAAACTCGGGAGTACAACCCATCGCCCCCATAGTCATCACATATGTGTCAACATGAGTTTTCGGGCATGCCGTCCCGTCAAACTCCATCTTAGGCATTTTGAACTTGTGAGGGAGGGGTTTTACTTGTCCTGGATCAACCACTTTAAGCCCACTTGATCCTACAGTCAGCTTGTCGAGTTGCTGCTGCATTTGTTTCAACAACATGGCAACTTCTGGGGTCATCCCGGGAATAGTAGGCGACATAGTCGAAGAAGGCACAGAGCTGGCAGGCTGGAAAGGAGAGTTCCCGAAAGCATGCAATGTTGGCAAAGCAACTGATGACAAACCAAAAGTACTTGGTACATTCAAACCACGATCAAACAAGCCGACTGAACTTGGAAACTGAGCATTCTGGACCAAAGGACCTTGAGATGAAGTACTAGCCGTCACATACGGAACTACCCCCGGATACTGAACTGAACCAGGACCAAAAGATGCACTTATCATAGGTTGAGAGAATCCACCCTGAAACTGATCAAAAGGAGCTTGGAGAAATCCTTCACGATTAAACTGACTGCCAGAGAAATGATACTGAGGGCCTTGAGGACCTTGGAACTGGCCATACTGAAAGTTGCCTTGCTGCTGAGAGCTTGGGATCCAAAAACCCTGGGAGTTTGGCTGAAACTGAGGCTGATAAACACCTGGAAACTGCAATCCATACTGATTTGGAGGCATAGAGGCATTAGGCGAGAGGGAAGATGTCAAATCGTAGAAGCTCTACGCGTAGTCCACCAAAACCGACTTGAGGGTTCACCGCAGCACTCCCGATTCTCGAGCATACTGAACTCGCGCACCCCGAGCCCGAGGCCGAGACATTGGGGAAGGAGTGCTGCTTTGTGCATTCACATTCATCCCATACATTTGAGAAATGGGAAGAGATGTAGCCCCATTGGTAGGATGAAAAGGGAGAGAAACATTCCCAGCTCCTAAATCAGTATCATAAGCCTCAGTAACCTCTTCATAACATCCATCTGCCTGACGAATCACAGCAATCCCTCGAACACGCATTGCTTCCACATACCTAGCATGCGTTTCGTCCTCTCTAGCCTTAGCAGCTTATCCTTGAGCCAGTGCAGTTTGGGCGAGCAATTGAGCTTCACGCTCACGAGCCATGGCGGCTTCAAGGGCAACCCTCATTTCTTCCATCGACAAATCATTCGACCCCGACTGACCCATAGCGGATGAACCTCCAGACTGGGCGGGCGACATATTCTCTGCACTCGACATCTCGGAAATTGTGACTGTTTCGGGAATGCGCACCAAACGAGACCCACGAACCCAACTTTCCGTCGCTGTAGGGGTAAAGAGGTGGTATAAGGTGGAGGAGAGGAAATGACCTTGAGATGGTATGGGAGAGGGAAGAATGGGAAAAGAGACGGACTCGTGCAACGTCTTATTAATGTTCAAGTAAAAATTGGTGTCTTTTAAGTCCTATGAACAGTTGGGAAAGGATAAGCCTTTATTCATGCTAACTATACCTCGGGGAAACCTAATGACGCAACGTTTGAAATACACCAAATGCTTTGTTTTGAAACATATAATAGGTAATGATACCTAACCAAACCCTAACATCTTTATGGAACGAGAAGGTTTGTCCAAATTTCTAAGGAAATTTGGGCAGCATAACGGGTCTTTTCGAAGAATTTCGAAGAAAAATCCGGCATGACCTCTTGTCGGTACATGTTGGCAATGCGGCATGATCTCTCGTTTAGAACACGCCACGGGAGTGACATGTCCCCACGTGAAATCATGTTGCATTTGGCAACATGCCCACAAGGTGTGAGGTTTTGAGGGAAGGTATAAGGACCTATGCTATTTTTCAAAAACAATTCATTTTGTTGTAATGAAAACATTGTATCAAAAACCAACCGTGGGTAAGGTTTAGTGTGGTGCCACCTATAACGCACTAGGGGGTTAGGTTTGATTTCAGGCGCTCAAGCGTAGGCGAATTTCATGGCCGTCCGCGATGCCGTCAATCGCACCCGAAGGTTCTAAATCTAAGTGATGTAGTGTGCTGATGACTATATTCCTTTATTTACAAAAAACAAATTTTTTTTATTTTTTTACTTTATTTTGAAAAAAAGAAAGGAAAACACACACCCTCACACAAGAGATACAGGGAACAACAATCAATTGAGTCACGCTTGATCCAAGGGACTTTGCCCTCAAACCCGATCTTCGATGTTACATTCGGTGGCCACCCTTTGTCGCGTGACACAGGACATCTAGAGACAAAGGTGTCGCACGATCTGGATGGTCACTGAACCAACAACTCTACAATCATCAAATCATCCCCTGCTCCACCATAGCAAGAGCAACACAAAATACTAATGCACAACAAGTGACCACAAGCACAAAGGGCTCACAAGTTTCATAATCAACGAGATGTATGAACCACAAATGATTATCAAATAATGCACACAAAATGGATGTATTGGATGTTCAATTAAATGAAAGCTTGACCCACTTAACACTTGAAAAACAGGTTTTCAAGTAGTCCCCAGCAGAGTCGCCACCGAATGTGCGCTCGCCCGAAAATTTGTTTTTCGTGGAAAATGAAGGAGTCGCCACGCCGTTTTAAGAGGAAACATTGAAAACCTTTTTAGAGAGAAAACATGAGTTCGGGGTCGTTACGTATTGGGAAGAACCGAGAGTTCACCCAACACGCCTCGTCCATAGACGAGTCTTTCAATCAAACATCCAAATAAATCCAAAGTGTGTGCAAATATTGATAATAAACAAGGTGTGGTAAAATGAATCTTATTAATTATGAAACGAGAATTACAGATTGTGAGCCCATTATTTAGGGAGGCCACATCCCTGATACAAATGATCTAAAACAGATTACAAAGGAAAGAGGTCTGCAGATAGGTCATGTATGTCGCATGACACGTCGCACCAGATGACCATATATGTCGCGTGACACAGATCACTTGGAGACGAAGGTGTCGCGTGACATACATAAGCCATCTCGCAGAAACTAACAAAGATGAACACGTAATCAACGCAAAGCTATACAGATCTAATCGATTAACTAAATTACGAACGAAATACAGAAACAACACCAAATCGACCCCGGGAGTGTGGATATGGGTAGATCCACACCCCCTTGGGGTTCAAACACCAAGTTCAATCAAATATTTAACCCACTTTCCCAGTGGGTTGGTTCGTGATGGACTTTTTAAAAATGTGTCGTGTAGTGTGTGCCGTGTTTTGTGACGGACTTTTGTTTTGAAAATGTGACGTGTGTGCCGTGTTTTTGTGATGGGCTTTTGTTTTGAATAATTTGACGTGTGTGCCTTGTTTTTTTGTGACGGGCTCTTTGTGTTTTGCCGTGTTGGGACGGACTTTTATGCTTTTGCCATGTTGGGATGGACTTTTATGCTTTTTCCGTGTTGGGACGGACTTTTGTGCTTTTGTATTTTTTGTATATTTGTTTAAGTACTGTTATTGACGTACCTTTGCTGTGTTTACCTGCAGGATGAGTTGCCTTCGTCCAGGAAGGTGAAGAAGATGAAGTCTCGGGGGTCGCTTGAGGCTGTAGTTGAGTTATGGCAGCATCTGCCAGAGAACTCCCGGGAGGGTAGACCAAGTCGTAAGAGGCTGGTCTTTGATTCTGTTTGGGTGTGTTCGTGGAGAACTTGGCCGGGATAGCGGAGACGCAGAAGAACAAGGGCGTCTTCTTGGCTCTATCTTAGTACTGGTGGGACACCACGCATACCTTTCATTTTAGCTGGGGAGAGGTGACGGTGACCCCTACCGATTTTGCGGCGATCACCGGGCTTTCCTTCAAAGGGGGGCCGGTGAGATGGTGGGACGGGATGTCTGATGGGGTGCTGGCTGAGTTGCTGGGATTTGCGCCCTATCCTCGTAAGGGCATGTTGTACAGCGATGTGGAGGCACAGCTTATGACCAATATCGAGGCTTATCGCCGGGGCACTGGAGTAGTGACGGCTTAGCAGCTGGCGCACTCCTTCCTGTGGTTTTCTCTTTCCGAGACTTTATTCTCGAATCACGCCTCTACCGCTCTTTTCCCTCTGTTGGAGAGTTTGGAGGACTTGGAGAGGGTTTGTGAGATTGCTTGGGGCGAGGTGGGCTTAGCCGAGCTCTATTTTGCTATGGACAGGTTTAGCCGGGGCGCGGCCAGTTCCCTAGGATGCTTCAATTTTGCACTGGAGGTATGAGTTTATTGCTATTGTAGTTTAGCACTTTGTCATTTCTCCGTCTTTCTTTTTTTTTGTTTTGAGCACTATCTCGGCTTTTTTGTTGCGGGTGTGGTGCTATGAGATCTCTCCGGTGGCAAGCCACCCGTGGACCGGGTAGAGTGGCTACGGTGGCTCATCCGGCCATGTCTGTCTTGGGCCCGCTCGTTGAGGAGGAGGAGAACGACTAGGGGAAAGGTCACTTTGTTGCCTACGGGGACGTGCAGGAGTACCTTGAGAGGGATAGTCGGCAAGGTTTGTTTTTGTACCCTTGGGTTCGATATAGCGATGATGATTTTGAGGGTGCTCCGTGGTGACAAAGCAGGAAGATGCCGCGGGCCTTACTTGCGATGTCGTATCCGGGGAGTAGGTCTTACAGCGGCAAAGATGGCGTAGGTGTGCCCCCTATGGCTCCGAGGGATTCGCCCTTCGGTATCTTTGTGTTTTCTTGACATGGATGTCTTTGGAGTACGAGAGGTGCAGGGTGGGAGTGAGCGCCAGGAGTTCATCTGTACGGCGAGGAGTATGGGGCCTTCGTTAGCGGCAAGCCGAGGACACCACAAGTGTTGGTGCAGAGAGCGGGATGGCCCACCACGTCCTCCGAGATGTTCAGCTGCACAGGCCGAGACTTATCGTATGTTCGCGGGGACTCTTCGAGGAGGAGGGTGTCGGTGCCTATCCCATAGCTTCTAACTGCTTATCGGGTTGACCCGCATGCTCCGGTGAGTGTGCTTACTCTTTTTCATCTTGGCATCTTTTCTGTATTTTTCTCTTTTGTCGAGTATGGTTGTATCTCTTTTGCTGAATGTTTCTTTGGTTGTTTGCTTGCGCAGGTCTCGGGGAGATCCTTTGATACACTGACCCGTCGGTTTGTAGGGATGAGGTCTTTCGCAAAGTGAATGTGCGCTCGCCCGAAAATTTGTTTTTCGTGAAAATGAAGGAGTCGCCATGCCGTTTTAAGAGGAAACATTGAAAACCTTTTTTAGAGAGAAAACATGAGTTCGGGGGTCAGGTTACGTATTGGGAAGAACCGAGTGTTCACCCAACACGCCTCGTCCATAGACGAGTCTTTCAATCAAACATCCAAATAAATCCAAAGTGTGTGCAAATATTGATAATAAACAAGGTGTGGTAAAATGCATCTTATTAATTATGAAACGAGAATTACAGATTGCGAGCCCATTATTTAGGGAGGCCACATCCCTGATTCAAATGATCTAAAACAGATTACAAAGGAAAGAGGTCTCTGTAGATAGGTCATTTATGTCGCATGACACGTAGCACCAGTGACCATATATGTCGCGTGACACAGGATCACTTGGAGACGAAGGTGTCGCGTGACATACATAAGCCATCTGCAGAAACTAACAAGTGATGAACATTAATCAACGTAAAGCTATACGCATCTAATCGATTAACTAAATTATGAACGAAATACAGAAACAACACCAAATTGACCCGGGAGTTGCGTGGATATTATTGCTGTGTAGATTCACACACCCCCTGGCCCAGGTTCAAACACCAAGTTCAATCAAATATTCAACAATAGAAGCTCAATTGCACGAATTATTCAAGTTAAACAGAGAGATTAGCCAGATTGGGATCTCAAAAGAATCCGAGATAGCTAGGATCTGATTACTGAATCCAAATGTATAAGTAAATGCTAGAATTATGAGAAATTAAGCAAGAGAGAGAGAGAAGAGGGAGGTTGGAGAATCGCTTTCCCTTGATGCTTCCACGAATCCCGTGTCTAGTCGGATACGTAACCCTTCAATTCGTCTACTTCTGATCCGGGAAGGATTGATGCAAGGGGTCCAAGTGCTATGGCTTGGAGAAAGGGGTTTGGATAGGGAAGGAATTGGGTAGGTTGAAGGTAGGGAGAGAGAGAGGGTTGTGTTTGGGAGTTTCGCTACGGTGCAAATTTCTCGCAGAGTAATAGTAGGGTGAAGTTGGGATCCCATTTCGAGAGGGGAGGGTCTTATTTATAGCCCAGTTGCGCCATTGGTGACCTTGAGCGTGTTGCACGACACTTACGCGTCCACTTTCCATGCTCCCTCATTTGCCGTCGCGTGACACCAAGGTGGTTCAACACAGCTTTGGCGCCAAAAGTCCAGCTGGAACATTCCGGGAAAATACCCAAAAGGTCCAACAGGTGCTCTTATTCCCCAAGAGGTCCTTTGGCATGAATAATGTACCTCAAAAGGTACTTCCTACATCATGGGAAAACTCATGAAACGCTTCCGGAAGTCCTCGGGATCGGCCGGGAATTCTACCAAAACGCCACATAATGCAATTTTTATTACATTAAAATGCATCTAAAAAGGTCAGTGGAATTGGATTACGTATTTCACAGGAGGCCTCTCGGCAACGTCACTTTTGGGAAAAAGTGGGGTTGTCGATAAAATAAGACGTAATCCCAATAAGCATAGAGGGATAAGGTAACGGGCTAGAAGGGTGAATTCGGGAGTCTAATGGCATTGGACCTTTAAGAAAGGATTCCTACGTATCCCTTTTAAGAAGGGAATCAAGCCAAATCATAAGTTCGGAAATATAGGAACGAGCACTCGAGGAGGTATAGGAACAAGCGTAACGAGGTATAGGAACAAGCCAAAAGAGGTATAGGAACAAGCCTAAAGAGACATAGGAACAAGCCTAAAGAGGTATAGGAACAAAGCCTTTAAAGCAGACATAGGGACAAGCTTCCTTAAGAGGCATAGGAACAAGCTCTTAAAGTGTATAGGAACAAGCCTAAAAGTTATAGGAACAAGCCTTAAAGGGTATAGGAACAAGCCTAATGAGGTATAGGAACAAGCCTAATGAGGTATAGGAACAAGCCTAAAAGGTATAGTGAACAAGACTTAAGAGACATAGGAACAAGCCTAAACGTGTATAGGAACAAGCCTTAAGAGACATAGGAACAAGCCTAAAGAGACATAGGAACAAGCCTCAAAGAGACATAGGAACAAGCTCTTAAGAGGTATAGGAACAAGCCTAAAGAGGATCGAGATTAACTCAAAAGTATCGCGAGATGAATTTCAAGACTTGGAAATGACTTTTACGAGAAAGCAAACATAAGGCAAGATAATTTGCGCTGAAATGAGATAGACTTTCATACTCCGTGCTATGCTTACTCGCAAGGGTTGTGCACACGAAGATCACTTGAAGTGACTGGCTGGCTTTAGAAGCACTCGCCGGGTACAGCACACGAACTTTCGGGCCGATGTATATCACCGTTGCAAGATGGACTTTGCCGACGCATTGTCACCGTTGCAAGACGCACTTTGATCTTTGATTTACCGTTGCAAGCCTGACCGCTGGGATGATTCGAGGCTGCGAGACCGACATTGTTGACAATTTAACACCGTTGCAAGACGCGACCTTGGATTATGATTTCTCCATTGCAAGACAGACTTTTGGGATGAACATTTGCTCATTGCAAGATGGACCTTGATGATGATTTGACAACGAGGCCGATGAGCTTGACGAGCATTGCTTGGAGACCGAGGCAACTAGGGCTCTTTTAGACGATGCCGATGAATCGAAGATGACGAGACCTATGAAGATGATAAAGGCAAAGAATATGCCACCGCAGGATTTGAAATCTTTGTCCAGTTGTGATTTGAGGAGCAATCCTCACGATCGATTATGATCGCTTGATTATTTGTACATCGTGGGGAAAACACAACACTTCTAGGCACTTTTGCATTTTATTTTATTATGAATTTTTGCATATGCATTATTAAATTCATTGCACGAGTCCATCTCTACTGAGATGAAAATGGAGATGAGGATTTTGCAAGGCTTCGACAAGCTGATATGTAATGTAGCCATTATGCTATGATGGATTTATGATGGAATGATCTGTGTATATGATGATGTATGGGTCGAACCCTCTCCCATGAAGTATGGATGATGTGGCGCAGCCTAGGCAAGTCTGGGTGTACCTGTGAGAGTACTGCATCGGCAAAGCAGGTTGATTGTTGCCGATAAGAACAAATGTGTCGGGCGCCCGAGGCAAGAAGCAAGCAGAGAAAGTGCAGAGAATGAACCCATTTGAAGAGATGACTAGGAAAAGCCCCGCTTGATAACACAAAGCAAACCCGCAGGGAATCCGTAAGGAGAGCTTGAGAGGACAGCATAGCAAAGCCCCAAACTTTGAAGAGATCCAATGTAGTCCCATTACATGCGTAATCATCATGCGGCCAAGAAGGCACCTATCTTTTCGCACCTTAGTCGATCACTCATAGACTCGGAAATATATACATGCAGGGGCACATCTTTCGAAAATGGGAAATGAATCCCGATTTTGTGTATGACACATTCGCTTTAGGTTCGACTCTTTCGAGAGAGTATAAGCACGACAAGGTGTGGAAAAGTGTATGGAAGCCCTCGCCACGTAAAGACAATGTTTGGTCTCTATATTCCTAGAATGTAGAAAGAGAAGACATGTCGAGACACTTGAAAACTTGTCTTATTCGTGATGATCACAAGGCCGCTTAAAACCCTTTATTGATGTTCGTGTTATTCAACCACCAAAGCCGATATGAACAAATATTTTGATCAATCCCGAGGAGAAAACCAACGATATCGAGATCAAAAAGGATGTGTGTATATGGACGGCCCTTGATGAGACCAGATTTTCCCGAGATGTGTTTGTGACTTCGACCGGACCAATTATGGTTGCCTACGCTCCTCCCGACGAGGAGCCTCAGTCGCCGTAGTTCGGGCTTATCCCGATTGAAAAGAGAAGGAATATGGAAATTTGAGATTTTGAGGACCCTTCGAGGATTTTGAGAATCGAGGATTGAAGATCATGTCCCCTTGGAGTGTCCATGAAAGACACGGACGCGAAGCCCTGACTGGGACATTCGTGGCAAGTGTTTGTGGAGGAGAAAATGACATATGCTCACATGAAGTCCCAAATGAATGGATTGAATTTGCACAATCTTAGATTGATGATTTTCGAACCAAGATGGATTAGATTCCAATTTAAGCAAGCAATGAAGCATTAATTTGATTTAGAGCTCGAATATAGTAGAGTGAAACCGCTATCCTGTAGGACCGTAGCCGGGCTTCAAGGCTTCGATCTACCATCGGGTAATTTGGAAAATTGTGACCTCTTAAGATGAGAGGCTCGGGCCTTTTACTGACCGAACCTCTAAAGATGAGAGGTTGGCTTGCAGGATGTGTTTGGGAAATCTACTAGGAAGATTTATTGCCTCTAAGAATGAGAGGTCAATTTCTCGACTTTGGCCAAAGGCAAGGGTAATGGTAATGGGAATATCCTCTAAAATCTGAGAGGATGGCCGGGATTGGTTGGTGGACTCGCCGACGAGAGAAGATCCAAGCTATCGAGAACTTTTGCGAACTTTCGAGAATTCGGGCTCCTTTTGAACATTGAAGAGCTTCTTGAGAAGTCAAAGACTTTTTTGGCCGAGTCAGCAGGATTTAATATCCTTCTTTTCGATAATCAAGCCTCCCGAGGATTCTTACTGGATTGGAGAGGATTTAACATCCTTCTTTGATAACTTGGAAGGCCTCTTTGAGGAGTTGAGGATTATCTTTGTCCTTCCTTCATGGCTTGAGTATTTTATGCACCGCCACTCTCGAAGATAACTTCTTGGCATTACTTGGACTTCTCTCGGCAAGGAGCAAAGGTGATGGCTAAACAGGTTTCAAAACATGCCGATCTTGAAATGAAAGGGTATTGTTTAGCGAGGGTGAGGTAATGGCTTCCCTAGGCGTGAAAGGCCTTAACCGCAATCCCTACCGGATGACCTAAATGAAATTAAGTCTTCATTGCTTGCTTAAGCTTACTTTGAGGACAGATCCATGCAAATTCATCGAGCAATGAGACGACGAGGGTGATGAAAGAGGCGCGAGCATACGAGATGCAAGATGGGGAGTTGGCAAGCCCCAATTTGAGAAGGATATCAATTGATTTTCTCACTCCGATTAATTTAAATATTAATCATTTCAACGCCTTAGTGATTGAGCAAAGACAAGTGATCATCTAGGATAAAACCATTTCAATCAAGTGTAATGTGGTGTGCAAGTGATGCCTCGAGTCTAGCAAGAAGAGAATCAAAGATTTTTATTATTGCAAAGCAAAACTCGGTCCAACTTGGACTCACGTACTCTTGTCCAATAAAGGACACTCATTAAAGAAACAAACAGACAATCTAGAACCTACAAAGACCGATCGATCGTATTAATATTGGATGGGAGGGCCCCCGAGTTCTCGTGAAGATCACTAAGAGGATTGGTAATCACATTGGGGCGAGAAGCCTTCTCAATCTTCCCTCATCAATAAGCCTCGAATGAGCAACTTCACGGACGCAGCTTGTTGGTAATATGACCAAGATACTGATGGTACTGGCAGTATTTGCTTGCATCCAGATTGGGATTGGGCTTCACAGGGTTGTAATTATCCAGAGGCTTGATCAGCCCAGTCTTTACCAAACCATTAAATGCCTCCTCAGTAGTCATGCCAAGATCATCATACTTCTTCGCTCAATTGAGGCCGAAACTTCCCACCGCTTTGACCCGTGTTTCCCTTTCAAGGTTGTTAACGCTATTGCCTTTGGCTAAATCTTTCCCTTTAGAGCCATGGAACCGGATTGACCATCCGTAGCGATAATCGCCACCCTCATTAGTGCTAGCACTAGGAGTAAGATTGAAAAGTTTATTCTCGCTACGAGCTCCCATTCCAACCATTTCTCTCAAATCTAGATACCAACCACTTCCGATAGCTTCACGAAGAATCAAGCTTCACACATGACAAAAAGATGTCCTTCGGTCCCGCAAGGATTGTCTCTGAGAGCTCATTAAGCTTAGCATTCCAACGCCAGTAGAACTCTGATTGATTCATCCCGCTTCGAAATTGTGCCAACCAGATCATCTCTGGTCGTGCGCCACTCGAGGTTTCCACGATACTTTTCAAGAAAGGCCTCATGATCCGGTTCCGTAAAACGAGCTTCCGACTTCAGAGATAAAACCATGTCAAGGCAGTGACCCTTAAGCGTTAGATGAAAGTGCCGAGCCATAAACTCCTGAGTACAACCCATCGCCCCATAGTCATCACATATGTGTCAACATGAGTTTTCAGCATGCCGTCCCGTCAAACTCCATCTTAGGCATTTTGAACTTGTGAGGGAGGGGTTTTACTTGTCCCGGATCAACCACTTTAAGCCCACTTGATCCTACAGCCACTTGTCGATTTTCCGCATTTGTTTCAACAACATGGCAACTTCCGGGGTCATCCCGGAATAGTAGGCGACACTAGTCGAAGAAGGCACGGCAAGTGGGGCCGGAAAGGAGAGTTCCCGAAAGCATGCACCGTTGGCAAAGCAACCGACGACAAACCAAAAGTACTTGGTACATTCAAACCACGATCAAACAAGCCGATTCGAACTTGAACCGATCATTCCTGACCAAAGGACTCCGAGATGAAGTACTAGCCGTCACATACGGAACTACCCCTGATACCGAATCGAACCAGACTAAAAGATGCACTTATCATAGGTTGAGAGAATCCACCCCGAAACCGATCAAAATGAGCTTCGGAGAAATCCTTCACGATTAAACTGACGTGAGAAATGATACCGAGGGCCTCGAGGACCTCGAATTGGCCATACCGAAAGCTTGCCTTGCCTGGCCGAGAGCTTGGGATCCAAAAACCCCGGGAGTTTGGCCGAAATCCGAGGCCGATAAACACTGAAACCGCAATCCATACTGATTTGGAGGCATAGAGGCATTAAAGTGCAGAGGGGAAGATGTCAAATCGTAGAAGCCTCTGCCAAAGGTCCACCAAAACCGACTTGAGGGTTCACCGG